>OZ019949.1:3129578-3299578 GCA_963970385.1 Theonella swinhoei | reverse complement strand
TCTTGTAGCTTTACACAGTATTAAATGAATCACATCACCATATATTGAGTGAAATGAAGTATGTACATATTTTTCTAAAGAAGCACTTAGCAGTCAGAAGCAGGCGTGTTATTGCACTGTGCTCTATAGCTACTTTAGCTTCCTACTTATTGTACAGAGCATCAGTATATAGACTCACTATATGTAGGGCTGACATGGCCATCAGCCCACATATCATAACTAAGATCTCATATATCTGATGGTCTTATCACTTAAATAAGCATATTATGAGTCCTTTAACTTTCAAAGTACGTAAAATACACCACTTATAACATTTATTTCTTGGTAGGTGTAGGCAAATACATGTACAGTGAACGATGTAACAAGAGTATAACACTTCCAGCATGTGTTTATTTGGTAGCTAGGCACATCTGTTTTCTACAGTGTTTCTATCACAGCGTTCCTTCTGTACACAGTACTAATATACTAGGTAGTAAACTGTACAGGGCCACCTCGTGGGGAGAATTACCAGCCAGTGGATATCACATCCCCAGATAGTGCTACTGTGGGAAGTCCATACAGGTATCTTCCTTACCGTATGAGACCATACCAGGCAGTCCATCCCAACACATCCACCACACACCCCAATTCCACTACCTCCACACAGCGTAGCAGAGCCACTGCTTGTGACACATCACCAATGGAAAGCTTTGTCAAATATGTCAAATGTACTTATGAGCAATATGAAATTGAGAGAAATCTTAATGTTGTGAAATGGCCACTAACTCCTTTAAACATATTCATTGATCTGGCTTGTATTGATTGGGAAAGTGTGCTGAGTAAAGAGAAAGCAGATGGGTATGGTAGAGGATGGTAATGTTGATGTCATACTGAAGGAAAAGAGGAATATTGATTCAAGGATATTGTCCAAGATTTGCCCCCACTCACTGCATCAGAGAAGATTGTACTAGTGGAGGGTGCTCCAGGTGTGGGGAAGTCCACATTTGCATGGGAATTCTGTAGGAGGTGGGAGAGAGGAGAGATTGCTCAGCAGTATCAGTTAGTGCTACTCCTAAGACTGAGAGATGAGAGAATGAGCAGTGCCAAGAGTCTAAAGGATCTCATCTATCACTCCTCAGAAACTGTATGTCAGGCTGTCGTAAAAGAAATGGAATCAACACTTGGAGTTAATACTCTGATAATCTTAGAAGGATTCGATGAACTTCCTGACCCTCAACGAAAAGAGTCCTCCATATTTTTACAGCTTATTTGTGGCCATCTGTTACTGCATGCTACCATAATGATTACTAGTCGACCCTGGGCAACTGGTTCTTTACTAGCACAATTTAAGCACAGGATATTCCTGCATATAGAAATACTGGGGTTTACAGAGGAGTATATTACAAGTGTGTTTACAGAGGGTAGGCAGACAGCCAGTGCTATTGACCAGAGTGTAGGAGGTCCAGATGAAGTGAAAAAGAATATTGATGACATAATGGCGTACATTGGTAAATATCCACAGATAAAGGATACATGTACATTCCTCTGAACGCAGCCATAGTTGTTAGCATACATCAAGAAAGTAAGAAGGGAATGTGCATTTTACCCAAGACGTTGACTAAGCTGTACTCTGCCTTAACTCAAACGATACTACTTCGCTATCTACATGGAAATCCAGACTATAAAGAACAGAAACTGCATATGGATTCCTTTGAGAAGGACTTACCTAAAGTCGTGTACAAACAACTGGTGGCCCTCTGCAAGGTAGCTTATAATGGTGTCTGTAAAGAAGGAAAGAAAAGAGTACAACTGATATTCTCTGATCATGATCTTGGTGGTTGTGAAACACTTGGTTTCATGCAGTCTGTAAATGAGATGTATACGTTGTATGGACAGAAGACATCTCACAACTTACTCCATCTCACATTTCAAGAGTTTCTAGCTGCTTTCTTCATCTCTACCATGTCATCAGCACAACAATTGGAACACTTTCAGAGACACAAGGATGGTAGATTGAGAGTAGTGCTGAGGTTTCTTGCTGGACTTACAAAACTAAGTAAAGTAACTCCTGATCAATTGAGAAGTTTACTTGGAGAGCCTACAGTAGAGCAAAGTGATGAGCACCAGACTCCATATTCCATATTGCAATCCAATGAGACCTGATGTATGTGTTAGTCCACATCATACCAACTGGCTGTTTGAAGCCCAGAACAGTGAGCTACTCCAATCATTATTCCACAACCACACAGTAAGCTTTACCTTCGAAAGAGAAATGCTACCATTGGAATATTATTCTGTTGGCTATTGCATTGCACACAGTCATTGCAAGTGGTCATTGACATTTGATGAAGACACAGAGGAAGAGTAACTATATGCTTGTGAATAGAGCCAAAACTTACGATAGTGACTACAGACTAGCATTGAAGGCTACATCAATGAAATCGAAAAACGTGCATATTTTAGTGAATGGCTTTAGTTCTAACATAGAGGAATTATCAGAGAGTCGGTAGACTCTCTATGTAGGGATGGCGCCGACACGGACACGCCCATTTACCAGATGAAACGGCTCATAACTCCTGAACGCTACAGTTATAAGCCTTTTCAGACATATAACAAGGCTCTACGAGTGTTTCTCTATCATATAAGACCCTCAAAGTATGTAAAATGCACGGATACAATGACATACGGAAACTGCCACACCTCCGTTTTTGAATATTTTTCATCATCTTCTTCTTCTTCTTCTTCTTCTTCTTCTTCAAACGGTCTACCTCAAAATTGACAAACGCACTCACATTTATTTTAGCATAAAACGATTCCTTTCTCTCCAGTGCATGATCCTAGACCAACAGAATCGTCGTAGGATCCATCTCGCACGAGAACGACAGAGATTTACGAGCACTTCCGTATAGTCGGACGCCATTTCCTTGTTGATTGCATATTTGTGATGTGATTACTCATGCGCTATTAGGCGATCGCGCCTGCGTAAACATAATATGCACAGCTCTCGACTAATGTAATCACGTGCATAGGTTACGTAGGCTGCTAGTCTAAGTGCTTCTTTTCACCGCGCTGCTTTTGTTTTGTTCGTCTACTTGTCATTTTGACATTTCTCTGCGCTCAAGTTTGCTGCGCTCTTTCATTCGTTCGACTATTTCACCTCGGCGGTACAATCACTCTCAGGTACGTCAGTTTTACTGTAGTTTGGTATCCACTTTTATCTTTTCTCATAAATACAGAGTCCCGCCAGTTTGTGTGTCCTGAAGGCCCTTCGCTACTGCTCCAATTCACAATGGTAATAACTCTCAGGTAATATACATCGGCCATGTACTAATAATGTCCTTTTTACGAAGGTGGTCTCATCCCAGTTCATGACACTCTGCTCCGTTTCAGTATAATCATTTTCAGATACATTAGTGTGGGTCGTACTGTATTTAAATTTACATATATATCTCCTGGACATTCGCTTATTGAAAGCACTCTTTGATAAGCCAAATACAAGAAGTTATGCACGCCTTAGACAATGCGATAGTGGCCCACTATTGTAAAGTAATCGAATTATCCTCTGAGGGTCTTAAAGGTGGCTTATTCCAATTAGTATAGTGGTGGTTGCCAAAGCCAACTGTAGTCCCTGCATGATGTACACAGTGTGTTCTGGCAACTACCATAAACTCACTATGTTGACAAGCTGGATGCCTTGCTGAGCAATGATATAAACTCAAGCTATGAGCAAAGCACAGATACAGAATGTGCAGATGTGAAGTAGCCATTGCATGTCCCCTGGATAGTGCAGCTAGAGATGTGTCACTGTTGCACACTTGGGGTTGGATGAGTCACTCACCGACAGACTGCATAGTCTGTATCATGTTGTTAACAAGAGTGCACATCACTTTATACTACAATGTGTAGGTGGCCAATCACACTTAACCACCATCTACATGGTACATCTGGCTACAATACAAGTGTTGTTGGATTGTACATAATGAAATAGTTGTGTACCTTGTGCACTAAGCCAATAAGACTGTATGTAGCTGTGACTCTCTCTCTTTTCCCTTCAATTCTCTCCCCTAAACTTAATACCTTCCCAGATCTTGCATTCTACCAAACATAGCCACGCATTTTACCTTTTTCTTACCTGCACTCAGTAGTCTGAGTCATAAATCTGACAGCATATCAAGTGAGATAATAGAGTCATAGGGTGAGCAGAGCAGGTACACATAGTTGTACCACTAGAAACATTTCTGTATAATGCAGCATTATCACCAAATACCAAATGTTGTTGTCGTGCATGTGCACACAATATTCAGCTTATGGCTAAGTGGGTTCACCCACAATGCTGCAAGCATTCATCTAGTTGTATGTAAGCAGTGCTAACTGACTTATGGGCATGTATGTGTGTATATACAGTACCTCTGTTTGTGTGCACCTTCCTCTAATATTCCCCACTCTGCCATACAGATCTCCCTCTGTCTGAACCTATCTTCAGTATATAACCAACTGAAACCCTCAACAACACATCCAGAAAATGTTTTGTTTGGGTTCATCCTGAGGTTTTCCCTTATGGATTTCATATCCGTGTTTTTCCCTGGGTGTTCCAGTGGCACTTCCCTAAATGTTGTCACTATACGTAGATATATCCATAACTCATGAAAGCCACGTGTATTTCCAGCTGTCATCTCATCAATAATTCCTTCATGTCATGTTGTATTTTTGTAATAATGATCCATCATTATACATTTTTATTATATTATGGCCTTCGTACTTTCCACATTTCCTTTGTCAAGTCCTACTACTGATTATGTCTATTCCCAGCAATATTTTCTCATGTACAATATTTCCTCTCAATCAATGGCAGTATGTTGTATCTTGTTCTCAGTTCTCTGAGTATGACTTCAATAACAATATTCTTGTTGCGACATTAAGTAGAATGTAAAATAAGCAAGTAGGGATGGTAAAGCAATCCACGAAGAAGCAGAATTCAAAGTGGACACTGCTAAGTATATACCCAAGAAAAATTAGTGAAACAAGTGTAAAAACATTTCATTAAAGATGTAGGGATGGTAATGCCAAAAAGTAAAGAAACAAGATTGTAATGACCCAAGTGGTGCACAGTGAACAACTGATTATGATGTGACCATAAACAACTAATGTATGTGGGGAAATATTAAAAACCATTTAGAAGTTATGCATGCACAACAATGACAGACTAACAATGTAACATATAGTTTGGAGTTCAGAGTTCACGCTACCACAAAGATGAATTACAATTCATGCATGTATGCAGACTAGAGATAATTGCATGCAACAATAACAACATGCGTAACCCCTCCCTACATTTCACTTTGTTCGCAATAACAATTTGCGGACCATCGCAAAGTGAAATGTAGAGAGGAATAACCTTATTAGTGATGCTGGAGCAGTAGCCCTAGCTCAGGCCCTCCAGAACAAGTCTACCCTGTTGGCGCTGAACTTGTCTTGTAACAATGCTATAGGTAGAGAGGGTACTCATCAGCTAGTAGAGGCTCTGACTATGAACACATCCATCACTACATGTGGTATGACACTTCCCAGTAAGTGTGAGGAGTATGCCACACAATGTACACAGTATAATACAGTGAAGAACAGAATTAAATTTTGGTAGCGAAGTACCTTACAGTCTTCAATGAGAAAACACTGAACAATAGAACAATTAAGTGTATATGAACTATTACGTGTATATGAGGACTAAAGAGCAATTGCAATGAAGGGAAAGACAGTGGCAGTCAATTTGTATATGTACCAACAGCCACTGGGAAGTATTCATCAATCATCACAACATGTGAACCATGTCATCAAGTTACTCCACACCACATCATCATCAATTAGCAATTTTTTAGAAAGTCAAACTGCCAAAAATGAAAGGCACTGAAGTGCTAAACCCTTGGCGTGTATATCACACAGGAGTGCACAATCTTGAAAGCCCACGCACTATTAAAACACATGATGTGCAACAGGGAATGTACGGAAGACTTTTAGGCAAGCGACGGAGACTAAAAAGAAAGAAGCTCACTGCCTTACATCGAGTTCCAGGTAGTGTTTAGTTAGCCTTTTAAGCACCCTAAGAAGGCTCTGCCGGCACAGATTGTCACTGCAGTACTCTTGTAGGATGTCACGGTAAGCAAATAACGCCATAACTTTTGAATGAAGCGTTTATAGGAAAATCCGTTCTTAAAATAGGCTGCTCCATGTTGCAGCAAAGCAGTTAGTACCTTCCTTTAAACGTATATGTCTTATTCTGAGAAATAGTGCATCAGACAGACACATAGATACACAGGCACCACACACACAAACTAAGTACCATTACCCTCGCTGTGCATGCACTCTGAGGGTGTGATTACACTATGCCATATCACATGGCATGCAAATTGCCAAACTTAAATTTGCCCAAATACCCTTTGTAGGCTATTTCACCAAATTTAATGCTTACCAAAGTTTTCCACTACATATTTACATGGTATACAATCTCTCAAATGCAGTATATCTAAGTTCATACATTATAATTATGTACAAGAGCATGTTCATGCATTATGTGTACAAGAGCAGCAGAGTTAGTATCTATATCATGTATGTATGCATATGAAGAGCAATCCTGGACAAATACTGTAGTGTCAGTGTATTTGTTCATACACTACATCTCCATCAGTAGGAGGGATGGAGGGAGGAACATGTGATGTAGCTGTGTCAATAGTGACTATTTCATACTGAGGATCACCTCCACCATCAGTTGGCCTCAATACAGAGTTAGGTTTATTGCCAGAAATGACAAGATTTCTGAACAAACAAAATGTTAATTAGAGAAGTCGTTAACTCTGACGGCTGATGATGTTATATAGTCCAAAGTAGCTCTTGATAAGCTCATTCTCTAATATTCAAATAAAATGACTTACTCATAGGCTGCTTCTCCTGGGAACTTGGATAGTTCATAGGCCTCATTAGTACTGGCTGGAATGTCTGCTGCTTTTACTGGACCTCTGGAGAGGGATGTACACATGTCATGAATGTATGGCTCTTGATCTCTCATGTATGTGCACTATATACAACACATACTTGTTCTTTATCTCAGAGAAGTGCAACCCTCCATGATTCTTCAGATGTAAGAATACCATAACTATCACTGCCATAATAGCCAGTACAGTAACTGTACCCAACACTCCTCCTACAATAGCTGCTGTGTTGTCTCCATCAGATCTAGAGGACACTGTTTCTAGTTTGCATACATGAGAAAAGAATTGTTCATGTGAGGATCCCTTAGTGACCTTTAAAATACATAGTGACCTGAATTTAGTCTAAAAAAATCACCTTCAGCATAGGCCACTTTGCTGACATTAGGACCTCTGCCCCTTCCATTAGTAGCAAACACGGTCACATTGTAAGGAACTCCCTCCACTGAAACAGGTCGGAATCTTAACACACTTAAGATAATTATAATTACATCTATCATACCAATAGTATCAGTCAATATTGTGAACTTGTCCTTGTCCATATCCAGTATCACAGTTCTACTCAGTTCAGTACCAGTACTGATGTCAGTGATAGTGACAGTGTAGTTCAGAGTATAGTCATTTGGCTCTGCTGGTTCTTCCCATGAGATGTTCAGTTTCCTCTCCATCACACTCACCACCACTAAACCTTGTACTGGACTAGGGGCTGGAATAACAAATGAATGTGCATAAAGAATACACTTCAATGCAAATACGAAGGGAGTATCTAACACATACACTTCAAGGAACTTACTTCTGGCAGTGACTGGTCCAACCACAATACTTGGAAGGTGTTCAGACAATGCCTGAATGCTGACAGTGTACACACGTTGGGTAGTAGTCAGTTCAGTAAAAGTGGCAGAGAGATCATTGGAAGTTCTGTTTATAATTGTCACATTATGATTTGGATGATGGTAATAGACAAGATATCCAGTGACTGCATCTCCTCCAATAGGACTTGACCAGAATACACTTATGGTAGAACTTCCCTCACTCGTAGTGAGAGTGAAATCCATGGGAGGGTTGGCAGCTGTGGAAAAAGCAGTAGGGAAGATCCATCTCACTTTGTTAAGGGATATTACTACCTTTGATATAAAGCTGTGCTGAACCTGATGTCTTGCCATTACCCACAGTACATGTGTACAGTCCTCTCAGTCTTCGCCTCACATTCAGTGTGTGGATATATCGAAGTAAAGTATTGTATACTAGAGTCATATTTTGTATGGTGACTATCCCCAAGTCAGCTGTGGTTCTGGTCCAAGTGACAGTGGTAGCAGGTCCACCAGTGGACATACAGGTGAGGGTGAACTGAAGACTAGTTTCATTCAGGGCAGAGTGCAGAGTGAATGATATATTGCTAGGTATTCTGATATCACCTGAAAAAATAAAAACAGAAGTTATCACTACACATAATTAAAAGGTAACACTGCCCTTACTGTTATAGAGCTCAACATAGAGAGTGTGTTCTGTCATTGTGTCATCCTCTACCACACAGTGATATATCCCCTCAGATGGAGGATCAGTAGCAGTGTTCCTCAACAGTCTCACAATCATAGGACCTCTACTTCTAACAAATCCTGGAATATCATCACTACCCATACCACCAACTCTGGTCCCACTTGGTCCATACCAGTATCCTCCAGAATGACGTTTGTTAAAATTTTTCATAACAGGACGGTTAGTATTACAGATCAGAGCAGTGTTCTCAGTGGATCCAATATCACTGAATCCCACAAAACTATTGTTAGGGATGATAACATCATTTAGACTGAGATACACATCTGCAAGAAGGTTATTTCATAGATGAACAGTTGGTTATCACTCATCTAAGTTATGAGTACATTAGCTACTTGTGGAGATAAGACTTAAACTCCTTCAATTTTATATTTACAGCCACAATATTATATCATTCCCTAATCATTTTAGACTCACTTGGTAGTGTTACAGTGGTTATAGCAGGACTGAATTCTCCAGTACCAGCACTGTTTACTGCTGCCACTTTAATGGAATATGTTGTAGATGACATCAGATTTGAGAAAGTGGCTTGTTTTCCTGTGGCAGTATGAGTCTGTGTATCCCCACTCTCCAGTGTCTCATACTGTAATAAATATACTGTTTCATATCCACTGTAACTATTGTAATGGATGCAGTCCACTGGCTTCCACTGAACAGTAATTGTGGTACCAGTCACTTTAGATATGGTTACAAGAGTGGGAGGAGAAGATGGAGCTACAGTTGAGAAAAAATGGAATACCACAGCTAGTCTGTCCATGTACTTATTTATCAAGTTGATGCACATTTAATATAATTTGTAATGTGTAGTAGGTACAAAGAGTGAGTAACATCAAATAAAGGTTTGACTTGTGTATTAATAACATAATCACTAATCATCTGTTAGTATATACTAACCATCTGGGAGTGTGGTGGCTGTGAGGCTGTCTTCTACAGTCTCCCCATCACTCAGTATTGCAGTCACAGTGATGGAGTACTCAGTGGCCTCCTGCAGACCAGTCAGGTTGTACATTGTCTCACTAGCACTAATGTCACTGATGTCATTAGAGTCAGTGAAACACTGAGTGTTGTTAGTGTTGGAGTAGGAGATGGAGTAGGTAGACACAGTTTTACTAGTAGATAGGAACTCCCATTTAACTACCAGTGAAGTTGATTTTCTCACATTCCTTACAGTTGTACGAAATATTCCTGTAATCAAAGCCACCAATACTGCATCATCTTAGATATAATGCAAAAAATATTTTTCCATGTAACTTACTTTGAACAGCAACATATTTCTCTTCACTCTGCACAGGTACCTCTACAGTGATATATCTGAGGTTTTCAATAATAGTCAGTTGACATGTATATCGGCCAGTATCTGAAGTAGCTAGAGGAGAGAAGGTGAGGGTGTCTCCTTCAGTAGAGATCCTATCTGAGGTGGTATCTACTGCTCTGCCATTGACCATCCAGGTCACCACTGGCTGTACGGCAGCCTCCACTAGTACTGATGGCAGAGTATAGTTACATGAGAAGTTGAATCTAGCCCCAGCATAGAGAGAAGCAATATCAGGACTAAGAGTGATGGATGGAGTAGGGAAACGAACTGTAAAAGCGAGATTTCTTTGACTGCTATGTAGTTAACACATAACTATGTATACCTGTGGTAATTATAGTCTCTGAAGCAGTAGCATTGACAGGTCGTATGTATTCATTCACTATCTTTGGCCTGACAGTAATAATGGCAGTGATCTGGCCACTATCTGAGATGGTAATAGGTGAGTAGGTGAGGGAGGCTGTGTAGCTGTCTCCACTACCACTGACAGGAGAGATGATAATATGACTGTCATTAACTATGACATCATTTCCTCTTCTCCACAATATATCAAGTGATTTATCCACATTTACTCTACTCTGACCACTGAAAGAGATGTCAGCAGTTAATACTAAGTCCCAACCAACACAGAGTCACTGTGAGATCTGGTGATGGTCACTGTAGGCTGAGGCACTGGAGGATGTAGACATAAACAGTATATTTACATCTAACACCTATCTAAAAAGACACTCACTTGGAAGGGTAATATTCACACTTGTTGTAATACTTCTATTAGCTGTACACAAGTATTGTCCAATGTTAGATACAGTTATACTCCTTAGTATGATGGTATTGTTGTCCAAGTCTTCTGTTACTGGTCCATCCCACCTAAACTCTGTAGCTGGTGTACTACTGCCATTAAACATAGCAGAACATGTGAGGAATGTTATATCGTCAATTGTAGAAGAAATAATGGAGATTAGTGTTGAATTTGAAATGGTACCTGCATTGGGAATTTCTATCTGTGATTGATGGTATCATAGTTAGTGTGTAAAATGTGGTTAGTAAGAGTGTTTAGAGAACATAAAATCAAAAACATTCATCAGTTTTATGTGGGTTTTACATAATGCACAGGTTTCTGCTTGTGTACACTGTGAATAGAGTTACTGTAAAATAGGGATGGAAGTTTATAAAATAAAGATATAAAAAGCATGACAAGTGTAAATTGTTGAAGGATGTGAGATTGAAGTGTCAAAAGTATAAATACAAGAAGGCAGGGGGAATGATAGCATGCAACAGTAGAGGCACGCATAACCCACATGTAACAAAGGTTTAGGGAGTTAGAGGGTGTTCCCCTCAAGGGGAGAGCCCCCAGAGGAGGGTTATGAATGTTATTATTGTTGGATGCCATCCTTTGCATTTTTGCTTCTTTGTTTCTATACTTTTTGGCCAACTTTAACAAAAATGTTTTTACACTTCATTGTGATAGCACACTTGAGCTCCACCTTGTCTGTAATGCATAGTGATGTTGACATCACACCACTCTGTGTGTATATAGGAGCATTTACATAACTAAATCTATCAATTATGTGATTTAGATCTGCTCTTGCTACATTGTATGCATAGTAGGTATTATCTATCAACACTGGCCAATGCCTTCAGAAAACTGTCCATCTAAATTGACATACAGTGACACACATGAGATTATATTGTCAAATTGCCAAGTATTCTAATGTGCGATTAATACAATGCAAATATCATCTGTGGTCAACAAACCCACATAGAGATTCTTATGAAAACTGTCTATAACCACAGTGTGTATAAAGACATGCATACCATCTCTATTGAACGTAACCGCTGCTTTAGCTGATGATGGTTTATTGTTGGACACAAAACACTCATAGACAACCATATCAGTTTGGGACACTCTCAGAGTGTGGATGTATTGGCCAGAGAGAGAGTTGTACAATACTGACACTTGTGGTCCATTATTCACCATAGTTACTACATCATCACGGGACTTTCTGGTCCAAATGACTGTTGTAGCAGGTCCACCAGTGGAGATACAGGTGAGTACAGAGTTCAAATAAGTTATTGGATTTGAGATGGTAATGTTACCTACATAATAGGAATATACCATATCATGATGCTGCCTACTGTCATGTTTCTGACAAATGGTTTAATTTCACAATCATACCTAGCCCAGATTCATACAGTCCCACATAGACACTCTCTCTTCCAGTACCATCTTCACCACTGACTGCAACTGTCTCAATAGAACACCGATATATACCAGGTGGCATGGGACTACTGGTACCAGGCACACGTTCTAGCCTAACTCTCTTATGCAATTTTTTCATTACAATTGAACGGCCAGGTCTATCTACAGCTGGGGTGTTTTGAGGAAGGAACCAGTTTCCATGACCATCTGAACCACTGCAGCATGTGTCCAGGTCAGTGTGACAGACAATCTCTCTACCACTATCATGAGTAGCATTGCCACCTTGTCCCACTAGACTGAGGTCCACATAGGAATTGTTGGGTAGTATCTCTCCCATGAAGGTGAGATAAGGAGCAGTCTGAGAGTGGACCTCCACCACACACCAGAGGAGGTGGAACAGAAACAACATCACTGACAGCACACTCATAGTCAGACTTTAATAAACAGTGTTCAAGGTATGCACTATATCAAGCTATACTTCATATCTACACAGGCATATGTTATAAAACTTGATCAGACAGGAATGCTTAGTGAAGCAGTCACTATATAAAGCTGCATATGCTATATACACTTACTTTGCAGTATACTATAGACTACAAAGACTTTTCAAGCTATATATTGTACTGTATACGTGTTGTATTTTGCTACATTCATGTGTGTATATTGCTATTTGTAATGTATACAAGGCTACCACCTACTTCATTGTATTTCCATTACTACATATACAGTTGTATGGTTATTACTATAGTCAGGTATGTTGATTTTACATTCGTACAAAAGGCAATGTCGGTAAATACTTATGCTCAAATAGAGCTGCATGTCATTTCTAGGTGAATTAACTATGTGTACTTCTATTACTCAGTAATTTAAAGTAACATGCATATATCTTAAATGAAGAATAATTGGCTAATGTGTGCTCTCACACCAATCCCACACAGAGAGTATACCACTTATCTCTATACATATCTTCCTGAAATATGAAAACATCAATGCTAAATGACCATACACGGCAGAAATATATAGTCATGCAGTACGCATGTGTATATAGATGCATACACAAACTAACAGTTTAAAGTGTGCCTACATGAGAATGGAAATTGTGTAAACAAAGTAGTCATTCTGTACACAACAAGATGGTAGACAGTACAGTATGTGGTACTTGAAAACACACTTTTAAATTATGATTTGTGGCAATAGTAGCATTTTCATACAATATAAATATGTATAAAAAGATGCAGCAGAATTGAGACACAGATCCGAGTTCAAACCACTCCTTGAAGTTCACATATCTTTCCACACAGTTGGCAGCCATCACTTGATGTGAACATACCACTATATAATTAGAGGTACCATGTGAAATAGCATGCTGTAATTTAAGCTATAATGTGCTTATCCAGACCTACATGGTCCATCTGCTCTTTATACATAAGCCATAAACAGTAACCCATCGAGACAACCATGTGTAGGCTGCGTACACTCAACAGTGCTTGTATATACCAATACTATGTCTTCTTCTTCTAGGCTGCAACATCCTTATATCATATGGGATCTCTATACATACACATTGGAAACATAAACAAGTCATATGTATAAATGAGCATCTATTGCAAAGAGTGTATATTTAGAGAGGTTATACACATCTCTATGTAAGGACATAGCTACATAGGTAAACAGTTTGGAATGTGCCTACACAAGAGTTTAAACATAGTTAAAACAATAGTCCGAAATAACTGTACACAGTCACATGTTCTCAAAAACAGGATAACTGTATGGTGTATTGTCTGATATGACATTTTCAGATCCATGTAATCACAACTATGCCATATATGTAGGCATACAAGCATACAAAGACTAAAGGTTCAAAAATAGTATTGCACATACACATTATGCTTTCAGTGTACTTGTTCATACACTATATCTTCATCAGTAGGTTGTGTAGCTGTAGCTCTGTTAGTAGCAACTAACTCATAGTCAGAATTCTCAACACCAGTTTTTCCACCAGTCAACTTCACTACAGGATAGTGGTCCTTGTCAGGATCTCTGCATGTTAAAAACATAACTTCAAAAAGTGGAATAAGATGTCTTCATAATCATGTCTGTAGTATATAGTGCATTCATATGTCCGTCATAAAATAAACAGTTTACTCAATGGCTGCTTCTCCTGGGAACTTGGATAGTTCGAAGACCTGATTAGTACTGGCTGGAATGTCTGCTTTTACTGGATCTCTGGAATGTTCAGAAGATGTAGTTATTCTGAGACACATGATCAAGGACTATCCTTAATTCAAAGTAGTATAACAGACTGGAATGGAATAACCAATGTTGTCTCGTCTTCAACAGAAATTGAGGATAGAAGAAATGGAAAGATGAAAGCTTCAGCAGTGAGTCTAGGTCTTGGGTTTAGCCAGGACACTTCCCTCAATTTGATGAATATGGGTATTGGTGATGCTGGAGCAGTAGCCTTAGTTCAGGCCCTCCATCACAACTCCACTCTGGAGTGGCTGGACTTGTCTAATAACATCATTAGTGATGCTGGAGCAGTAGCCCTAACTCAGGCTCTCCAGAACAAGTCTACCCTGTTGGGGCTGAACTTGTCTTGTAACAATGCTATAGGTAGAGAGGGTACTCATCAGCTAGTAGAGGCTCTGACTACGAACACATCCATCACTACATGTGGTATGACACTTCCCAGTAAGTGTGAGAAGTATACCACACGATGTACACAGTATAATACAGTGAAGGACAGAATTAAATTTTGGTAGCCAAGTACCTTAGAGTCTTCAATGAGAGAACACTAAACAATAGAACAATTAAGTGTATATGAACTATTACATGTATATGAGGACTAAAGAGCAATTGCAATGAAGGGAAAGACAGTGGCAGTCAATCTACGTACCAACAGCCACTGGGAAATATTCATCAACATGTGAACCATGTCATCAAGTTACTCCACACCACATCATCATAATTTTTTTAGAAAGTCAAACTGCCAAAATGAAAGGCACTGAAGTGCTAAACCCTTGGTGTGTATATAACACAAGCGTGCACAATCTTGAAAGTGCACACACTATTAAAATGCATGGTATGTAACAGGAAATACTACGGAAGATTTTTAGGCAAAAGACGGAGACTAAAGAGAAAGAAGGTCACAACCTTACAGTTCCAGGTAGTGTTTAGTTAGCCTTTTAAGCACACTAAGAAGGCTCTGCCGGCACAGATTGCCACTGCAGTACTCTTGTAGGATGTCACGGTAAGCAAATGATGCCATAACTTTTGAATGAAGCGTTTATAGGAAAATCTGTTCTTATAAAAGTCTGCTCCATGTTGCGGCGAAGCCATTGGTACCTTCCTTTAAGCGTATAAGCTTACTCTGAGAAATAGGGCATCAGACAGGCACACAGATACATGCACAGACAAGTACCATTACCTCGCTGCGCATGCGCTCTGAGGGTGTGATTACACTATGCCATATCACATGGCAAACTTAAATTTGTGCAAATACCCTTTGTATGCTATTTCACCAAATTTAATGCTTGCCAAAGTTTTTCACTACATACGTACATGGTATACAATCTATCAAATGCAATATATCTTAGTTCATACATTATAATTAAGTACAAAAGCATGTTCATGCATTATGTGTACAAGAGCAGCAGAGTTAGTATCTATATCATGTATGTATGCATATGAAGAGCAATCATGGACAAATACTGTAGTGACAGTGTATTTGTTCATACACGACATCTCCATCAGTAGGAGGGATGGAGGGAGGAACATGGGATGTAGCTGTGCCAATAGTGACTATTTCATACTGAGGATCATCTCCTTCATCAGTTGGCCTCAATACAGGGTTAGGTTTATTGCCAGAAATGACAAGATTTCTGAACAAACAAAATGTTAATTAGAGAAGTCGTTAACTCTGACGGATGATGGTGTTATATAGTCCAAGTAGCTCTTGATAAGCTCATTCTCTAATATACAAATTAGATGACTTACTCATAGGCTGCTTCTCCTGAGAACTTGGATAGCTCATAGGCCACATTAGTACTGGCTGGAATGTCTGCTGCTTTTACTGGACCTCTGGAGACAGATGTACACATGTCATGAATGTAAGAAAAATGTACACGTGTTATGGATACATGGCTCTTGATCTTTCATGTATGTGCACCACATATTATTACACAAGTTAACACATACTTGTTCTTCATCCCAGTGAAGTGCAATGCTCCATGATTCTTCAGATGTAAGAATACCATAACTATCACTGCCATAATAGCCAGTACAGTAACTGTACCCAACACTCCTCCTACAATAGCTGCTGTGTTGTCTCCATCAGATCTGGATCCGGAGGACACTAGTTTGCATACACAAGAAAAGAATTGTTCATGTGAGGATCCCTTAGTGACCTTTAAACTACATAGTGACCTGAATTAAGTGTAAAAATTATATACTTACCATCTTCTTCAGCATAGGCCACTTTGCTGACAGTAGGACCTCTGCCCCTTCCATTAGTAGCAAACACAGTCACATTGTAAGGAACTTCCTCCACTGAAACAGGTCAGAATCTTAGCACACTCCAGATAATTATTCAATATAGTTACATCTATCATACCAATAGTATTAAACAATATTGTGAACTTGTCCTTGTCCATATCCAGTATTACAGTTCTACTCAGTTCAGTGCCAGTACTGATGTCAGTGATAGTGACAGTGTAGTTCAGAGTATAGTCATTTGGCTCTTCTGGTTCTTCCCATGAGATGTTCAGTTTCCTCTCCATCACACTCACCACCACTAAACCTTGTACTGGGCCAGGGACTGGAATAACAAATAATATGCCAAAAAATAAGCAGAACAAAAACAAACTGACCTCTGGCAGTGACTGGTCCAACCACAATACTTGGAAGGTGTTCAGACAATGCCTGAATGCTGACAGTGTACACACGTTGGGTAGTAGTCAGTTCAGTAAAAGGTGCAGAGAGATCATTGGAAGTTTTGTTTATAATTGTCACATTATAATTTGGATGATGGTAATAGACAAGATATCCAGTGACTGCATCTCCTCCAATAGGACTTGACCAGAATACACTTATGGTAGAACTTCCCTCACTAGTAGTGACAGTCAAATCCATGGGAGGGTTGGCAGCTGTAGAGGAGAAAGCAGTAGGGAAGAGCCATCTAAGTGATATTGTATATTATATACCTTTAATATAAAGCTGTGCTGAATCTGATGTTATTCCATTACCCACAGTACATGTGTACAGTCCTCTCAGTCTTCCACTCACAGTCAGGGTGTGGATGTATTTAATTAAAGTATTGTTTAACAGAGTCATATTTTGTATGGTGACTACCACAAAGTTAGCTGTGATTCTGGTCCAAATGACAGTGGTAGCAGGTCCACCACTGGAGGGACAGGTGAGGGTGAACTGAGGACTGGTTTCATTCAGAGCAGAGTGCAGAATGAATGATATATTGCCAGGTATTCTGATGTCATCTGGAAAAACTACAGAGCAGAAGTTATCATTACACATTATTACACTGCCCTTACTGTTATAAAGTCCAACATAGAGAGTATGTTCTGTCATTGTGTCATCCTCTACCACACAGTGATATATCCCCTCAGATGGAGGATCAGTAGCAGTGTTCCTTAACAGTCTCACAACCATAGGACCTCTATTTCTAACAAATCCTGGAACATAATCACTACCTATGCTACCAACTCTGGTCCCACTTGGTCCATACCAGTCTCCTCCAGAATGACGTTTATTATATTTGTCAATAAAAGGACGGTTAGTATTACAGATCAGGGCAGTGTTCTCAGTGGATCCAATATCACTGATCACCACATAACTATTGTTAGGTATGATAACATCATTTAGACTGAGATACACATCTGCAAAATTGTTATTTCATAAATTAATAGAGCACATTTCTCCAAGTTTATATTACTAGTTTAGAGAGTCAGTAGCGCGCGCGCCTGCAATGCGCGCCGAAAATTTTGTTTAGCTACGCCCTCATTTTAAAAACCGCTGGTAGCGCACTAATCTCTGCAGCCCACGATCGCGAGTTTCTGAATTTGCATAGCTACACATGTTCTGTAGTGTTGTAGCGAGTGACACTATAGAGTCTCTGAGTTAAATTAGCTGAGGGCTCATCTAGAGCTAGAGGGTGGTTCGTCCGAACCCGCTAACAACCTTTTGAACTTTTTGTCAGCGTCTCTGTATATACAGTTGCAACGAAACGAGCATGTAAACTACAAGTATTTTACAGTTCTAACTGTTTATGTTTATCATGCTTGTCAGCCAAACGATAATATGAATAAATAGAGTCTAAGATAATCACTGGGCCCAATTTGGAATACAAAGGGGGGGCTCGAGCCCCCTGAGCCCAATGCTAGCTACGACCCTGTCACTTTCACTTTCAGTTTGCTACCTACTGTACTTCTGTTAACATGAATGTGTAACTATACCCACAAACTAACTGTGATTATAAATTGATGCATGAGAAAAGTGTTAAATTAACAAAAGTCATATCCTTCATCTTCCGCTTTAACAGTCGTACCTCACTAACGGTAACACATCTAAACATGAAACTTGGTACAGTGATGTAGTTCCACTGGGGGTAGTGCAGTGTCATGTTAAAAAATTTGTAAACAATATATTTCTTGTAAAATAAGCAAAAATAGCCTCAGGCCATGTAGTATTAATGGGGGCCACACAATCCTATGTCTGACTAATGAAAGCCCTGCTAAATGTGAAATTTTGTATGATAGTATAGTTTAATACCCCAATGATCAACATTGTGATAAAATCTCTGTAAATCTTGTAATATATCAACAAATAGCCTCAGCTAAGGATTACTGTATTTCACTAATCTTACTAACAGAAGCACTACTAGATGTGAAAATTGGTGTGATGGTAAAGCTCTGTAAATAATGTAAATCTTGTAATATAACAACAAAATAGCCTCACACAATAGTTAGCTATATCTCGCTAAAGAAGTAGCACAAAATATGGTGGTTTTAAAGCTTAATATACCAATAATTAATGTTGAGATAAAATCTTGTAATCTTGTAAATAGTAACCCCAGGCACAACTTTGCTTTATTTCCACAGCACAAAAGTAGGACACTAGCTACTTGCACACCTCTTGGAACTCTTTTGCACCCTCCCAGAAATGAACTGAGTTCATTTCTGGGAGGGTGCACAGGAGTGTACAAGAGGTGTGCAAGGGATGTCCCACTTGGCCACTCTCTGCACTTTACTGCTGTGTTCATTAACAAAAGTTCCACTAAAAGTAAAATTTGGTACAAATAATACACAAACTATTGATGTTGCGATAAAAATGTTAGATAGCCTCAGGCTACAAGCTAATCCATTTGCTACCAAGTAAACTGCAAAATAGCAAAATGCATGTAGCTATCTAGGTCCAGAAAAAAATGACGGGAGACAAGTGAATAAAAAATTTTGGAAATTTGAAAGGAAATATAGGGATTGCATAAAAAGGAACAGAGATAAGATTGGGACACAGACGTGTTATGATATATCGACGTATCCATAATGTTACGTTGATATTTCATAACATGTCTGTGTCCAAATCTTGTCTCTGTTCCTTTTATGCAATCCCTCTATTTCAAATTTCCTAAATTTGTATTTACTTGTTTATAGACGAGCAAGTTTATCAATAGAGTTGGTATGTAGGGATAGAGCAGACACACCCATTAGCCTTAACAAAAGTAATGGCTCAGAACTCGATATTTTAAGGCTTTTCAGACAAACTACATGCTCTGTGAGCACTTCTATACATTATATTACTCTCAAAGTACGTAAAATATACAACATGTGAAGCTAGTTTTTGTTCCGAGTTTTAGTGGTTCGTCGCACTGTTTTAAGCATTGTGTTCCTTGTGTCTGTTTCTTTGAACGACTAGATCTAACTGTTGCAGGCACCTGGACCTGATGTTGCACTCAGTTGGCAATACTGATATGATGTACAAGTCACTGACAATTGCTAGCTACCCTGCTTATAGGTATGCAAGGGAGGTAGAACTCTGCATGAAAGTTAGTAGGTTCATACGTGTTGCTACACACAGTAAAAACAAGTGTAAAAACATTTTCACTAAATGTTGAAGGATGTAGGGATTGAAGTGCCAAAAAGCATCGAAACAAGGTCAAAGTGCAGCATGCATACAGGCAAAGGCAGGGGATAATAGCATGCAACAATCATAACATGCGTAACCCCATATCCCTAATCTGTAAATACTAAAAGGGGTTATGCTTGTTATATGATTGTTGCATGCTGTCATCCCTTGCCTTTGTCTGCATGCATGCTGCACTTTGATTTCTTTCTATGCTTTTTGGCACTTCCATCCCTACATCCTTCAAAATTTTAGTGAAAACTTTTTTACACTTTGAAGTATATTACTATGGAAACAAGACATTCCTTCATATTTACAGCCATATTTTTTAATCATGTTTGCACTCTGACTCACTTGGTAGTGTTACAGTCATTATAGCTGGACTGAATTCTCCAATACCAGCACTGTTTACTGCTGCCACTTTAATGGAATAGGTAGTAGATGACATCAGATTTGTGATAGTGGCTTGTTTTCCCATGGCAGTACTAGTCTGTGTATCCCCACTCTCCTGTGCCTCATACTGCAATAAATATGCTGTTTCATATCCACTGTAACTATTGTAATGGATGCAGTCCACTGGCTTCCACTGAACAGTGATTGTGGTACCAGTCACTTTAGATATGGTTACATAAGTGGGAGGAGAAGATGGAGCTACAGTTGAGAAAAAAATGGAATACCACAGCTAGTCTGTCCATATACTTATCATAAAATTACACATTTCATTTATCAAGTTGATGCACATTTAAATGCACAGTAGGTACAAAGTGAGAAAGAAGTGATAAAGTGGCTTAGCAATTCAACTTGTGTATTAATAACATAATTACTAATCAGCCGTTAGTATATACTAACCATCTGGGCGTGTGATGGCTAGAAGGTTGTCTTCTACAGTCTCCCCATCACTCAGTATTGCAGTCACAGTGATGGAGTACTCAGTGTCCTCCTGCAGACCGGTCAGGTTGTACATTGTCTCACTACCACTAATGTCACTGATGTCATTAGAGTCAGTGAAACACTGAGTGTTGTTAGTGTTGGAGTAGGAGATGGAGTAGATAGACACAGTTTTACTAGTAGATAGGAACTCCCATTTAACTACCAGTGAAGTTGACTTTATATCATTAATAGTTGCATTAACTATTCCTATAAATTCAAAAGCACTAATATACATCTCCTTGCTACACCATACATCAATGCCCTGCCTTACGTATTGTAGGAATGATGTAACCATCACTAGCAGTAATCTGCTGGACATACATTCCTCCAGTGACAGTTACAGTACATGTGTATGTTCCATCATCCTCTTCAGTTAGAGGACTGATAGTGAGGCTGTCATGAGATATTGTGTACCTCTCTCCATTTATATCCCTTGGACCCATCCATTCAATGGTGATAGTCTCATCATTGTTCACATTAGGATCCAGTGTCACAGTACATGTGAGGGTGAGGCTACTACCAGCATACAGAGGAGGAGTGTGGGATGAGGTGACATTAACAGCAGGTGCAAGGACTATGAGAATGACAGTTAATGAATACTTAGTGTAACAGGAACATATGTAAGTACACATGAATTTAAAGCATGTCGGCCTGTCTGAATAATGAAAACGATACCAAACTCACTGATAACAAGGTTTGTTGAGTTACTGCCATCGAGAGTCTACCGACTCCCTGATAGTGTAATAGGAACACATGTAGGTACACATTATTAGTCACGGCTAGTGTAAGCATATCAGTATATCCAATTTCAAGGTTGCATATACTGACAAAAATAAACATACTCACTGGTAACCAGAAGGTTTGTTGATTTGCTGCCATAATTAGATATAACCCTAGATATAATTACAAAGGCTCTGCAGGTGTAATGACTGCCATTTGATGTCATCAAAGGATTGAAGATGAGCTGAGGATTATTGACTGAGGAAGGTTCAATAGGTCTACCATCCTGCCTGGTCCATACTATACCATGGTCCACCACAAGATGTGGTACTGCCTCCACAGAGCAGGTGAGGGAGTAGGGCTGCCCAGCAGTGGGGGAACCACTGGCATGAGATATGGTCACAGGTTGTTGTGGAAGAGCTGCATAGAAACAGAGATGCTATAAAACGATTCATGTATATTAACAACTTACTCGTGACAATGATATCAATAGCACTGGTATTAGTAGCTTGGTCAACATTTCTTCCAGTGACAGTCACTGAACATAAATATCAGCCACTATGTTTGATAAGTAGTGGACTTATGGTGATATTGCGAGTATAGATCTTTCCTGATGTATGGAGACCAGTGTCTGAATACTGATTCCTTGATAAGGTACTTGGAACAGTCCATCTCATCATGACACTCTCACCACTGTCCACATTAGGGTGTATTGTCATAGTACATGTGAGTGTGACACTAGTACCAGCATACAGAGGAGTAGTGCGGCTTGGAGTGGTAACCACATCAGGTACAGGGACTGTGAGGGAATAGACATACATATGCAGTGATGAACAAAATATTTCAATATAACTTTTACTTAGAATAGCAACATATATCTCTTTACTCTGCCCATGTGCTTCTATACTGTAATATGTCAAGTCTTTAGTAGCAGTCAGTTCACATGTATATCTGCCAGTATCTGAAAGAGCTAGAGCAGAGAAGGTGATGGTGTCTCCTTCAGTAGAGATCCAATCTAAAGTGGTATTTACTGCACTGCTATTGACTGTCCAGGTCACCACTGGCTGTACAGCAGCCTCCACTAGTACTGATGGTAAAGTGTAGTTACATGACAAGTTGAGTCTAGTTCCAGCATAGAGAGAATCACTATCAGGACTGAGAGTGATGGATGGAGTAAGATGAACTGAATGAGAAATATATATTTCTCTAATTACTATGGACTTAACATATAATATGTGTATACCTGTGATATTGAGACTCTCCAAAGCAGTGGCTTTGACAGTTCGTAGGTATCCATTCACTGTCATTGGCCTGACAGCAACAATGGCAGTGATCTGGCCACTATCTGAGATGGTAATAGGTGAGTAGGTGAGGGAGGCTGTGTAGCTGTCTCCACTACCACTGACAGCAGAGACTGTAGTACGAGTGTCATTAACTATGACATCATTCCCCCTTCTCCACAATATATCCAGTGATTTATCCACATTTACTCTACTTTGATCACTGAAAGAGATGTCAGCAGTTAACACTAACTCTGTCCCAACCAACACAGAGTCACTGTGAGATCTGATGATGGTCACTGTAGGCTGAGGCACTGAAGATGTTTAGATATAATTTACAAACACTTTACATCTAAAAGGACACTCACTTGGAAGAGTAATATTCACACTAGTTGCAATACTTCCGTTAGCTGTACAAAAGTATTGTCCAATGTTAGATACATTTATACTGTCAAGTATGAGCTGGCCATGGGCATTGGGACTCTGACATACTCCTGGCTCTGGTCCACCCCATATATACTGGGTAGCTGGTGTACTACCATCATTAATCTTTACAGAACATGTGAGGACTGCTCCACTGTTATTTGTTGAAGAAGAGATGAAGATCAGCATTGAATTAAATAATGTACCTGCATTAGATATTTTAGTTGAATATTAGCATAGATAATTATGTTGATAAGAAAATAAGCACAGAACATGAAAACTCAAATAGTAAATTTAAAATTTGAGCACGGGGTTGCTCTTCAGACAGGGCTATAGTAAGCAACACTTATAACACAGTCGTATGGCAAAAATGGACGCCCAGACCAACTATCATGTGACAGCCCTTCTGTACACCGAAAAATACTGGATTTACGTGCAGAAGCGCGAATAGTCAACATCAATTGGCAACATAGCAAAGAGGGTAAGGATCTGAGTGGATATGCCGAGGGTAGGCAATAGCATTGGCTTCCTGTAAGCAGCTAGAGTTTAAGCAACTAAACCATAGGAATCTGTGTGTCATTTTAGAATATGCTCAGCTAGTGTTTTAATATGCCTACAAAGTCCATTAATAACACAATTTCCCGTTACTGGTTCAAGTTCTGCAACAGAAAGGAGGTGGGGCTTATAACCTTTAAGCTTCACAAAATCACTAGCTACACTTTAACGTGTGAAAAGAACATTTTCATTAAAATGTTGAAGAGGTAGTACCAAATCAGGGAAATAAGTATCATAGAGTCGGTAGACTCTATATGTAGGGATGGCGCAGACACGCCCAAGCAACGGCTGAGAACTCTCGAACACGGAAGTTATAGGCCTTTTCAGACAAACGACGTGCTCTGCGAGTGCCTCTATACACTACAAGTAAATAAAAAATTTAGGAAATTTGAAAGGAAATATAGGGATTTCATAAAAAGGAATGGAGACAAGATTGGGACACAGACATGTTATGAAATATCAACGTAACATTATGGGTACGTCGATATATCATAACATGTCTGTGTCCCAATCTTGTCTCCATTCCTTTTTTATGCAATCCCTATATTTCCTTTCAAATTTCCTAAATTTTTTATTTACTTGTCTCCCATCATTTTTTTCTGGACCAAGGTACATGCATTTTGCAGTTTACTTCATATTAGCTAATAGAGCTTGTAGCCTGAGGCTATCTAACATTTTTATCGCAACATTAATTGTTTGTGTATTACCAAACTTTTCTTTTAGTGGAGCTTTTGTTAATAAAATATAGCAAAGTAGTGCCTGGGGCTACTATTTACAAGATCCTAACAAAAATTTTGGATATTAAGCTTTAATACCACACCAATTTCCACATTTAGTGCTACTTTTGTTAGCGAGATATAGCTAACTATTGAGGTTATTTTGTTGTATATTACAAGATTTACTATTGAGGTTATTTTGTTGTTATATTAAAGATTTACATTGTTTAAAAAGATCTTATCACAACTTTGATCATTGGTGTATTACATTTTACCATCACACCAATTTCCACATTTAGTAGAGCTTCTGTTAGTAAGATACGATAATAGTGGCTGAGGCTATGTTTTTACAAGATTTACATGGTTTACAGAGATTTTATCACAATGTTGATCTTTGGGATATTAAGCTTTACCATTATAACAATTTTCACATTTACTGGAGCTTTTGTTAGTGAAATACAGTAATGCTTGCCTGAGGCTATTTGTTGTTATATTACAAGATTTACATTGTTTACAGAGATTTTATCACAACTTTGATCATTTGTATATTACACTTTATCATCATACCAATTTTCACATTTAGTGGAGCTTTTATTAGTGAGATACAGAAATATTTGTCTGAGGCTATTTGTTGTTGTATTACAAGATTTACATTGTTTACATAGATCTTATCACAACGTTGATCAATGGAATATTACACTTTACCATCACACCAATTTCCACATTTAGTAGAGCTTCTGTTAGTAAGATACAGTAATAGTGCCTGAGGCTATGTTTTTACAATATTTACATGGTTTACAGAGATTTTATCACAATGTTGATCGTTGGGGTATTAAGCTTTACCATTATAACAATTTTCACATTTACTGGAGCTTTCGTTAGTGAGATACAGAAATGCTTGCCTGAGGCTATTTGTTGTTATATTAGCTACAAGATTTACATTGTTTACAGAGATTTTATCACAACGTTGATCAATGGAATATTACACTTTACCATCACACCAATTTCCACATTTAGTAGAGCTTCTGTTAGTAAGATACGGTAATAGTGCCTGAGGCTATGTTTTTACAAGATTTACATGGTTTACAGAGATTTTATCACAATGTTGATCTTTGGGGTATTAAGCTTTACCATTATAACAATTTTCACATTTACTGGAGCTTTCGTTAGTGAGATAGAGTAATGCTTGCCTGAGGCTATTTGTTGTTGTATTACAAGATTTACATTGTTTACATAGATCTTATCACAACGTTGATCAATGGAATATTACACTTTACCATCACACCAATTTCCACATTTAGCAGAGCTTTTGTTAGTGAGATACAGAAATGCTTGCCTGAGGCTATTTTTTGCTATATTACAAGATTTACATTGTTTACAGAGATTTTATCACAACGTTGATCATTGGTGTATTGAACTTTACTCTCATACAAAATTTTACATTTAGTGGAGCTTTCATTAGTCAGATATAGGACTGTGTGGCTCCCATCATAATACATGGCCTGGGGCTATTTTTGTTTATTTTACAAGAACTACATTGTTTACAAAATTTTTAACATGACGATGCGCTACCCACAGTGGAACTACATAACTGTGCAAAGTTTCGTGTTTACAAGTGCTACAGTTAGTGAGGTACGCCTGTTGAAACAGAAGAAGAAGAAGAAGAAGAAGAAGAAGAAGAAGAAGAAGGAGAAGATGAACAATTGGTGTAAGGGACTTTTTAATATTTAACACCTTTCCTGTGCAGTGAATTATGCCATTTTTTAATCAGAGTTAGTTTCTAGGTATAGTTACATATTCATATTAACAGAAGTCCAGTAGGTAGCAAACTGAAAGTGAAAGTGATGAAAAACCTTATATATGGTTTTCAATGGGGATAGACCATAGCAATCCCTATATACACAGTACTACCGTACTGTGTGATAATACTCTCAAACCCCGTAAAATATACAGCTACGGTGATTCTCGGAAAATTGTAAAAACGCCGATTGTTCATCATCATCATCTTCTTCTTCTTCTTCCTCTTCTTCTTCTTTCTTCTTCAGTTCAAACGACCTACCGCGAAACTGGGGTTAGTAATCGCTCTATTTCTTTCACGAAAATCATTTATACTGGAGCGTACATGATCCTTGATGCACAAAATCTTCATACCTTCTCCCAAAGCCCGTCAAACTCCAGTTTGGCAAGCTTAGAAGCGTTAGTTTAGACGCCATTTGCTTGTTTGCTCACGTGCCGAAGACGTGAAGTTAGTTTTGTCGTGGTTGTGGTTTGTCGCGCTGTTTGGCTACCAGCGTTGCTCCTTTGTGTCCGTTTCTTTGAGCGACTAACTGTTGCCATAACTGGACCCGCTGTTGTACTCAGTATGCAATATTCGTACAAGACAGGATGTAGGAGTCACTGCCAATTGCTGGCTATCCTCCTCATAGGTATGCAAAGGGAGGTATAACGAAAGCCATTAGGTTTATACACGTTGCTACACACAGTAAAAACCAGTGAAACAAGTGTAAAAACATTTTCACTAGGATGTAGGGATGGAAGTGCCAAAGAGTATAGAAACAAGGTCAAAGTTCAGCATGCATGCAGACAAAGGCACTGAACTTTGACCTTGTTTCTATACTTTTTGGCACTTCCATCCCTACATCATTCAACATTTTAGTGAAAATGTTTTTACACTTGTATATGTATGCAGCAAGACAAGAGATGGCATGCAACAATAATACTATGTGGGACCCTATAATTACCATTTTAAATGCTGAAGGATGTACAAATGGAAGGTCTAAAAGTATAGGAATAAGGTGCATTGTATATATAGCAAGACAGAGGATAATGACAGTAATAA
The DNA here is from genome assembly GCA_963970385.1 of Theonella swinhoei. Classification (NCBI taxonomy): domain Eukaryota; kingdom Metazoa; phylum Porifera; class Demospongiae; order Tetractinellida; family Theonellidae; genus Theonella; species Theonella swinhoei. Next base: position 3,271,960 of record OZ019949.1, on the reverse strand, counting down.
CATGCATAACCCCAAAAATAGAGAAGGTTATGCATGTTATTGTTGGATTCTAGTATCAACTGTCCTTTCACATCCAATAGAATATGTAAAAGCAGAACATACCATCTGTATTTAATGTAGCTGCAGCTTTAGCTGATGATGGTTTATTGTTGGACACAAAACACTCATAGACAGTAGCTACATCTATCTGGGATACTCTCAGAGTGTGGGTGTATTGGCCAGTTAAGGTATTGTCCAACACTGATACTTGGGAACCATCATTCAATACAGTTATCACATCACCAGGAGACTTTCTGGTCCAAATGACTGTTGTAGCAGGTCCACCAGTGGAGATACAGGTGAGTTCAGAGTTCAAATATGTCATTGGATTGGAGATGGTAATGTTACCTACATAAATATATCACATCATGATGCTGCCAACTGTCTGGTTTTCTTTCACAATCATACCTCCACTCTCATACAATCCCACATAGACTCTCTCTCTTCCAGTACCACCTTCACAACTGACTGCAACTGTCTCAATAGAACACTGATATATACCAGATGGTATGACACCACTAGACACACGCTCTAGTCTAACTCTCTTTTGCAATTTTTTCATTACAATTGGACGGCCAGGTCTATCTACAACCGGGCTGTTATGGGGAAAGAACCAGTCTCCATGACCATCTGAACCACTGCAGCATGTGTCCAGGTCAGTGTGACAGACAACCTCTCTACCACTATCATGAGTAGCATTGCCACCTTGTCCCACTAGACTGAGGTCCACATAGGAATTGTTGGGTAGTATCTCTCCCATGAAGGTGAGATAAGGAGCAGTCTGAGAGTGGACCTCCACCACACACCAGAGGAGGTGGAACAGAAACAACACCACACACATATTGAAGCAGTCACTATAAAGCTGCATATATATGCCACACTTATATACCCTGCAGGAAAGTTTTTTAAGACTACAAAAGACCGTACAAGCTATATAAATATTCTCAATGCATGGTACACTACCATATGAACTCATGTATATCTATATTATACAATGTCGTGCTGTATACATGTTGCATTAATTGTGCTAGCGTCATGTGTGTATATTGCAAAGTTATTCCATTTGTAACATATACAAGGTATACCACCTACTCCATTGTACTTCCATTACTACATACACAAAAGACAATGTTGGTGCTCAAATAGAGCTGCATGTTATTTCTAGGTGAATTAACTATGTGTACTTATATTACCCAGTTAATTAGGTTACATGCATATATCTTGACTGAAGAATATTTGGTTAATAAGTGGTCTCCACCAATCCCACACTGAGAACGTACTATTTCCCTCCAAACATAGACTAAGTGAATGCAGTGCACTTTTTGCAAGTGGAGCGAGTCCACCTTGTCATGACCACATGCCAATTTTTAAGTATGCAAATTAGAAGTCACATATAACATTATGGTATGTACAGTGTATCGGCCTGTTTATATACATAACAAGGTGGGCTCACTCTGCTTGCCAATTGTTGTCTTTCTGGCTGGAAAACATGAAAGCATCAATGCTAAATGACCATACATGGAAACATATATAGCTAGTCATGCAGTAGGCATGTATATATATATATAGATGCATACACAAACCTAACAGTTTAAAGTGTGCCTACGTGAGAATGGTAACTTGGCTTAACCACTTTGCAGTAGTCAAAAATAGCTGTACACAACAAGATGGTAGAGAGTACAGACACCCTTTATGGTTTTTGGCAATAGTAGCATTTTTTCATACATTATAAATATGATATACCAGAATTAGCTATAGATGTAGTATATACATATTAGAGAGTCGGTAGACTCTCTATGTAGGGATGGCGCCGACACGCCCATTAAGCCTTAAGAAATGTAACGGCTCAGAACTCTCCAACGCGGCAGCTATAAGCCCTTTTAGAAACATAACATGGCCTACGAGTGTTTCTATACACGATAAGACCCTCAAAGGTGGTAAAATACATCGCTACAATGATATGCGTGATTTTGATAAAACCCGATTTCTTCAACATCTTCTTCAGTAAACAGGCATAACTCAAAATCGGCTTAAGTATTTATCTTCATTTTTGTACAAATCGGTTTCTTTTTGGCCGGCGCAGTGCCTTTCACCAAATAATGGTTATGTAAAGTACAACTCAGAGCCACGCCCACAGACTTCCTCTCTGTTGTACGCCATTTTTATTTTGTGCACGTATTCGAGCTCGCAGCATAGTCGTACCCAGGCTCTCGAAGAAAGAGCTACAGCATAGGTGTGCAGCAAATCGGTTATTGTAACTTCGGTTTGCGTTACAGGTGTTGATCGACTCTGTTCTCAGAATCTGCTGTTTTTTTCCTCAGTATCCCCGCTCTCCATCGCGCGTACTGGCTTTGGAAGTGTCTGGGGGCCGACACGCCCATAAAGCCTTGAACAGCGCAGAACTCCTGAACGGTGCTGTTATAAGGCTTTATAGACACATAATATGGAATACGACTGTTTCTATACAACAAAAAAAACAGTGAAACAAGGGAGTAAAAACATTTCATGTATGCAGACAAGGGATAATTGCATGCAACAATAACAACATGCGTAACCCTCCCTACATTTTATTTTGTGGGGGTGTGGTCCCCGCAAGGGGAGAGCCCCCCGAAGGGGGGCGTGGCGACGCTCCCGACCACTTTCTCCGGAGTGGCCTGCTGCGGCTCCTGTCCTCGCAGTCTCCGAGACTTGCGCGTGGGTCTCTGAGGTAGAGGCTCGGAGGTAGCCATGCGCAAAAACACCAGTCGAATAAGAATAATACTTCCCTAGTACTTTCGGTGATCGGTGACCTTCTTCGGGGGAATGACTGGTGATACAAAAACTAGTGTTTATATACTAAAAGGTGACGCTTCGCAGGACAAAATGCGTTGCGCGCGCGAGTGTTCATGCGGGATAGGCGGTATGCGGACAAAGGCTTGGTTGTCAGGGTAGAGCGGGAGCATTCCAGAGCAACACTCCTACTCCACCTAGGCAACGTCTAGGGCTATGCCATGCGCAGTGTGCTGTGACGCTGTGGAGAGATGGCGGGGGGTGAAGTACATATTATTATGATGCAGAGTCAGTGTCTGTGGGGGTGAGGGGTGAATCTGCACAGGAGGTATCTGTAGGGGAGAGACTGGGAGAAAGGGAAGAGTGGTCATAGGGGTAGAAAGGTTTTCCATAGGCAGAATTAAGGCCATGTGGTAGTAGTGTGTGTAGAGTCCTAATCCAAAATGCTTCTCGCTCCGGTAGAGCATCTGGCTCACAGTGCTCTAGTGGAACGATCCTGTGGTCTCTTAGGAAGTCATGCGATTTCCTAGCAAAGTGGCGGTATAGGGGGACCCGCCTCTTTGTTTCGGAAGCATGCCGATGCATGCGAAAGCGCACCCTAAGGCTGTTGGAAGTTAAGCCTATGTACAGTTTCTCACATTTGCTGCAGACAATGCAGTAAATGAGAGAGGTATCTGCACATGTGAAAGTTTCATGGAAAGTGTATGGTGTCTTGGACACCGCTGAAAATAGGATACGTCTTCCTTCAGCATTGGGGCACACTTTGCAACGCTTATCGGCACATCGCACCATGCGTGAGTCTAGCCTGGGTATGGGTATGGGGGGTACCTGACCTGTTGGGGGACGTGGAGCTCCTGGAAGTGCTGCTTTCACCAAGGAGTCTGCAATGGTGGGGTTCCTCCGGAAACAGAGCTGGGGCGGGGTAGGAAATAAAGTGGAGAGAGTTGGATCATTGTGTATGGGGGACCAGTATTTGTTTATCAGGCGTGACAATGATGTATAGTAAGGTGAGTAGGTAGTGATAAGTCTAGGTATGTTTGAGGCAGGGTTAGGGCTAGGGCTAGGGCTAGGGCTAGGGCTAGGGTTAGGGCTAGGGTTGAGGTTGGGAATGTATGAAGCTCTTAAGTCGTATGTGATGTTCCTAAGGATGCTGTCAACAAAGCGTCGGGGGTAGTTTCTACCAAGTAAATGCTTTCTGAATGTACTTATTGTATTGTAGTAAGTGTGTGCATTAGTATTGGAACGTAAGAACCTGATTGCTTCTCCTTTCACGAGTCCTTTGAAGATACTCCTGGGGTGGGAAGAGGAAAAGTGCAGGTATTGAAAGGTGTTGGTGGTTTTGAAGTGTGTGCTTATATCTAGGTGGTTTGTTGTGTTGAACTTCCCTCCCTTGAAGATGTTTAAGTCTAGAAATTCGATGCGCTCATTACTAATGCTCCACGTGAATCTTAGAGTTCTATGTGCTTTGTTAAGCCTATCTAAAAAACCGTCTAGTTCGCTCCTAGTCCCCGTCCAGATGCATAAGATGTCATCTATGTAACGCTTCCAGACAAGAGGCAGGATAGGTTCCTGAGCAAGGAAGGCTCGTTCAAATCTGTCCATGAACAGATTGGCATATGAAGGAGCCATCTTTGTCCCCATCGCCGTACCCTGGATCTGCTGGTAGATCTGGCCGTTGAAGTTGAAGACGTTGCACCTAAGGACTATATCAAAGAGTTGGCGTAAGGCATTCCTAGGGATATGTGAGGCTTCAGCAGCTTCTATTGCATCTAACCTCCCTACATTTTATTTTGTGGGGTTACGCATGTTGTTATTGTTGCATGCAATTATCCCTTGTCTGCATACATGAATTGTAATTCATCTTTGTGGTAGCATGAACTCTGAACTCCAAACTATATACATAAGTTGTGTATGGTCATATCATAATCAGTTGTTCACTGTGCACCACTCGGGTTATTACAATCTTGTTTCTTTAATTTTTGGCACTACCATCCCTACATCCTTTAACATTTTAATGAAATGTTTTTTACACTTATTATATGCACCAAGACAGGGGATGAGGGCATGCAACAATAATAAGATGTGTAACCCCATAATGAAAGATGTAGGGAGGGGTTACGCATGTTATTATTGTTGCATGCCCTCATCCCCTGTCTTGGTGCATATAATATACTGCCTTCATCCTCTGTCTTGCTACGTATAAATATAGTCTCTCATTCCCTGTATTGCTGCATATATATACACTACACTTGTTTCTCTACTTTTTTGGCACTGTCATCCCTACATCCTTTAACATTTTAATGGAAATGTATACACAAAGAGCAATCCTGTATCAAATGCTTTCATATTATGTTGTTAGTAAACTTGTTTATATACTAAATCTCCATCAGTAGGTTGTGGAGGAGGAGGGATGGAGGGAGGGAAGGAATATCTTGTAACCACAAAACTAGTAGCTACAGTGGAACCTCTTAGGATAGAAAAAAGTGTCCTAACTAGTAGACTATCCTGATTTGGTATTTAGGACAAAAAATAGAAGTATATACTATGTCATTCTCTTTTGTCTGACAGAACATAACAATGTAACTGATTCTCACACACCATCCTCCAGAAGTCATTGTACTGTGTTGCAATGTAGGCTATACTTCTTGTAGCTCTACACAGTATTAAATGAATCACACCAGCAGATATTGAGTGAAGCAGAGTATGTACATGTTTTTCTAAAGAAGCACTTAGCAGTCAGAAGCAGGCATGTTATTGCACTGTGCTCTATAGCTACTTTAGCTTCCCACTTAAGAGCATCAGTATATAGATTCACTATATGTAGGGCTGACATAGCCATCAGCCCACATATCGTAACTAAGATCTCATATATCTGATGGTCTAATCAGTTAAATAACCATGTTATGGTCTTTTAACTTTCAAAGTAGGTAAAATACACCACTTATAATATTTATTTCTTCAAAAATGGGAGGTGTATGCAAATACATGTACAATGGATGATGTAACAAGAGTATAACACTTCCAGCATGTGTTTATTTGGTAGCTAGGCACATCTGTTTTCTACAGTGTTTCTATTACAGCGTTCCTTCTTTACACAGCACTAATATACTAGGTAGTAAACTGTACAGAGAGAGTCTTGTTGCCTGCACTACAACCAAGTGGACTGATTCTGATCTTATGTTGACCTTGAGTTAGTCCAGTCAGCTCCACTGGACTTGTACCTACAGGGAGAAGATGCACCATCACTGACGGATTCAGTCCATTACATACATACTAATTCAATATTGTATTTCTGTGCTCTTCTCCATTATTCTACATTATGCTTGTACACTTACAAATAAAGGGTTGTTCTCCATCTAGCACACAAGAGAGTTGTGTGGCAGGTCCAAACACTCTCACTTGCACCACTGCACTGGTACCATCCTCTCTTATGGTCACTCCTCTGTTTACCAACACCAGACTACAGTAGTTGGGGTCAGAGCTCACTACAAAACCTCTCTTGACAGTTGTCACATCTGTTTTCCTGTTGTAAGCCTGGATCTTGAGAACATGAGGTCCCGCCCTTAAAATACGAAATACCACATGACCAGATGAACCTGTATCAGAAGATACTGACAAGTAAATATGACACAGAATGCCAAAATAAATATATTATGAAGTTTTTATTCAAATAACATAACTTATAGTCTTGCCAGACTCTATCATATTGAGACCTAAGAAAACATCGCACACCAAGTACTGGTCTGGTGATCTGGAATTCAGCTCTGACAGAGTCATTAGTGATGTGAGGGGACTCATTGATCAGATACACACCCAATGGAGGTACCTGAGCTGAAACTGAATTGTATTAATTATGTGTAACATGCAGTATATATATGAAACCCTTTTCAGAAGCCTTGCGTACTTTTACATTTACATGTAACAAGGTATATGAATTGCATTACTCATAATATAAGCCTGGCCAAACAAGTACATAAAATGATGATGTATATTATGGAAGTACAAGTTTCACTTACCAGTAGGTTTATGAGTGCTATTTATGATGTAGTATACAGTACTTTCACCACCGTTTACAATAATCCTTATTGAGAGGTTTCCTGAAGGACTAACATCACTATTCACTACAAGAGGCAGATTACCTACAAGAGAATAAAAACATTTCCATTAAAATGTTGCAGGATGTAGGGATGACAGTGCCAAAAGGTAGAGAAACAAGTGCAGTATATCTATGCAGCAAGACAGGGAATGAGGGCAGTATATATGCAGCAAGACAGAGGATGAGGGCGATATGTAAGTGAGTGTAACTGAGCTAAGGAACTAACTGATATATAGTATGCATTTCTTACATAGATGAAGGGGTCTCTGGTTAAATGAACAGCTCACAGAGGATTGTACTGAGATACTTTCACAGTCAATTTCCACATCTGATACTGCAATGTAGAGCTATAGATAAAATATTAATATGTTGAATGATGTAAGAATGGAAGTGCCAAAACTAAGGACTGTATACATGCAGCAAAACAGGGGATGATGGCCTGATGTTAACACATGTTAGTAAGGTACACTGACTCTACTCTAGTGGTAGTGAGCATGTGTGTTAAAATGTTCATCTTTTGTGTCATATGAGAATATAACTTACTATTCACATTGATGATGACATCATCACTAGCAGTAGCCTCAGTGAAAACATCAGTGACAGTGACAGTACATGTGTATATGCCAGAATCTTGGTAAGCTAGAGGACTGATGGTGAGACTGCCAGTGTAGGTACTGCCAGAGCCACTGGTAGCAGTGACTGAGTATCGTTCCTCTGGTATGTCCTGGAGACCACTCCATTCAGTCACAACCCTCTCATCACTGTCCACATTAGGATCAAGTGTCACAGTACATGTGAGAGTGAGACTAATACCAGTATACAGAAGAGGGGTGTGGCTGAGAGTGACAGTTACCTCAGGTGCAGGAACTGAGTCAATGAATAAGAGATGTGATATATTGTGGAGCTCAGTAATGGTTTGTGTGAACATTCTTCAAAATTCAATGCAGAAAAATGCTTGAAAAGTTTCATTAGATCTGAAGTCACTTACTTTCAACCACAACATTTCTTCCCTCACTTTTAGTCTTTCTCAGATCAATAGATGGTATGTAGATGTCAGCCTGGCAGGTGTACAGAGATCCATGTGAGGTACGTAGAGGACTGAATGTCTGTGTCCTCATACTCATGATCCACTGTGAGTAGTGTCTCCCACCATCACACCATTCCCACTGCAATATATGTAGGATTTTGCACTATATGTAGGATTTTCTCTGAAACCGCTTCCTTCAAAAGTTAGGGCGTTATTTGCTTACCTACGGCATCCTACAGCGATATTGCGGTGGTATTCTGCGCAGCTTTTCGACAGCAGAGCTTTCTAAAGCTCTTAACAAGGCTAAGAATAGGCTAAATGCTACCTGGAATACGACTCAATGTAAGGCAGCGAGCTTCTTTCTAGCCTCGTACCCAGGCGTTCGGTGGGAGGGGAAAAAGGAACGCCTGGTAATTACTGTTGGCGCATGCGTGTAATTAAGCGGCTATTATTACGCAACACTACGGCAGTGACCAATTTTATGGGTTCGGTTTCGGTAGTGACGTAAACATTTAACTAATTGACAGCTTGTACAGTGTCACCGACTAACCGTTAAAAACAGTAGTGAAAAGTCCCAAATATTAATAAAAGCACACTCACAAAATACACCTATACTTCCATGTACATGTTCAATGGGAAGGACAGGTGTTTATTGACAAGGTCCTCCCATTTGGGCTGCAGTCAGCACCACTTATATTTACGGCAGTAGCAGATGCTCTGCAGTGGATTATTTGTTAATATAATTATTGGATTATTTGTTAATATAATAATTGTTAATTGTTTGTTTTCAGTTGGGTGATTTCACCAACATAAATTAATATTGTTTGGGCTCGTTCTGTCAGGGAGGTATATAGCTCGAGTTAATACTCTCGTTCTCGCCCAATCAACATTTAGGATGAGCTATTCTTTGCACATTAAATGCCATTTTATAAAAGACTCCAAAAGCAGAACATAGACAGGGCATGCGCCGGACTGGCCTGCTCCTGAACTTCCAAACCATTACAGCAGTGTACTGGCTTGGAGACAGAGTACTAGGCAACAGGCAGAAACAGAGCAGAATAAGCTGTTAAATGGAATTTAATAATATATTAAATGGGGTTAACAGCATGGAGTTGGCCAAGGGGTTAACATAAAAGCATGTGCACGTGATTTCAATTATGTGGTTCAGTCAGCACTCCAGTCCAGTGTTGAAGCAGGTGCAGTCAGCAGATCTCTTCCTGCCCACTGACAGTCACCCACCCTTGATGTGTTAACTTTTCAAGTTATAATAGGCTTTTGTCTTTTTTCCTTTTTTTCCTACTTATTTTCTCCAGTGTCCTTTTGCAAAGTACACTGTGACAGGAGCAACTGGTCCTGCCCTGTATGATGAGCCATTCTTTGCACATAATGCCATTTTATAAAAGACCCCAAAAGCAGAACATAGTCAGGGCATGCGCCGGACTGGCCTGCTCCTAAACTTCCAAACCATTACAGCAGTGTACTGGCTTGGAGATTATATGATAGAGTACCAGGCAACAGGCAGAAACAAAGCGGAATAAGCTTATTTCGCAATGCAACTGCGCATGCTCTGAGTCGTTCCTAATTAGATATGTATGCGTATACATTGTATTCTCCAACTGATGAAGTCGAGCAACCAGATCGCGACCAGACTTGTGCTGTAATTAAGTGAGTTGTATTAAGAGGTTTATATTAGTCTGTCTACTTATCCCGTCCTTTTTGCTAACGTCAACTTTCTCCAACTAGGCTAGCGCGAGCACAACTAGCTAACTGCATGCACATTCCGTCTTTATGACCTCCACCTACTGAGTCTCTCTCTCTCTCTCTCTCTCTCTCTCTCTCTCTCTCTCTCTCTCTCTCTCTCTCTCTCTCTCTCTCTCTCTCTCTCTCTCTCTCTCTCTCTCTCTCTCTCTCTCTCTCTCTCTCTCTCTCTCTCTCTCTCTCTCTCTCTCTCTCTCTCTCTCTCTCTCTCTCTCTCTCTCTCTCTCTCTCTCTCTCTCTCTCTCTCTCTCTCTCTCTCTCTCTCTCTCTCTCTCTCTCTCTCTCTCTCTCTCACAGCATTACTCTGTCCTCTGGTACAACCAGAAAGTAAGTGGTATAGAGCAAATGGTAATGTGTAAGCACTACTTATAAACAATTACTATTTCTTACACTGTGGCTGTTGATAGAGTAGTTCAATACTCTATCAATTGACATGCAATAGTCATGTAGTAGTATACATGATGAACTGATGCAGGTAGGATAAAATTCATCATTCACAATTCAAATGTTTACATGCATGAAAACATGGGGAGATTGAGGAGAAAGGGAGAGGAAGAAGGGAGGGAGGGAGGGAGGGAGCTCCACAGAGGGAGTGAAAAAAAACAAGTAGGAAATATATATCAGCTCATTCATGCATGCAATTGTTGTTTTGACAAGTCAGGGTTGTCACCTTAGTTGCTATGGCTGAATACATTTGTGACTCTTGGTAGCTACAAAGGATGTGTGTGTTCTCTTTATCCCAAGGGAGAACTAAGTAATGGGAGGAATGCAGAGTGTTATACTATGGAGAAACTCCTCCATATCAGTTCTGTGGCACTGTACATGTGAACAAACACAATTTGCAAATATTTTAACCTGAGTTGTGAAACTACCATTTCTCTCCCTTCCAGCCTTACTGTCCTCTATTCTATGTAGTACATTCAGTACCTTCTGACTGTGACACTCAGAGCAGGTGGGTTGTGAAATATGATATGTGAATCAGAAGGAATGTGTGGGTCAGAAGGAATGTGTGTGTGTGTGTGTGTGTGTGTGTGTGTGTGTCCCATGATATAGTACTGATAAGGCCACAAGGTAGTACATATGAACTCTTAGTGTCTAGTGTATTTGCGTTTGTGTGTGTGTGTCTTTTAAGTCACATCTCACCTCTGGAGCATCTGTTCATGCCAAAACTACTCATGGAGGTCAAAACATTTGCGGGGTTTTCTCTGAAACCACTCTATTGCAGAGATCCAGCACTCCCTCTATTGAAGACTGTACATACAGTCAGCCATTTTCTGTGGAAAGGCATGCGCATTATTGTAGTGTCTCGACCCGCGTTCGCTACTGTCTCAATGACACAACAATAGATGAATTACTATCATTATTGTGCACATAGTATTTATATAAAGAAACCGGAAATGTATGACAACAAATAGACGCATGCGAAATGTATGACAACAAATAGACGCATGCGTACAAAAACCACACCAATTATCATACATCACTACATTCCTCCTCACTTAAAATACACTCAATCAAGTTTCAGGTCTGTAATAATCAGGTGCATGACGTTCCCGTGTCGGGTATCGAGGGGTCTCCTGCTGCGGTATCACAGTAGGTGCAGCAGTCTCAGACACATCAACTGCAAGGTCTGGATCAGAAACAACAGGATCAGCTTCTGGGAAGTCAGTGATGACATTTGGATCACTTTCATCAGGACCTGTGTCGGCAGGTTCCCAGTCAGTGGTATCTCGAACTTGAGATTGGGATGTAACCAGCGATATGGGAGATCGTGCCTTAACATGGTCAACATGACGCTTCCACACCTGCCTATCTTCAGTCTCTAGCAGATAGGAGAGTGGTCCATGTCTAGCCACAACTGTTGCTGATACCCACTTAGGTCCTGCACGAAAATTCTTACACATCACCAAATCCCCCACTTTGAACTGACGATCTCGAGAATGACGATCGTGATCTGTCTTCTGTTGATCTTGCCGGTCTTTCACGTGTGATTCCAGATCAGGGCATAGTAAGTCAAAACGAGTACGCAGCTCCCGTTTCAAAAACAGAGCGCTTGGTGAAACCCCGGTAGTAGCATGAATGGTACTCGGGTATGTCATCAGGAAATTGTTCAATCGGTGAAGAAGAGGCAGTCCAGATGACAAACTAGCCTTCAGTCCTTGCTTCATACTCTGGACAAAACGTTCGGCAAGTCCATTTGTCGAAGGGTGGTACGGCGCACTTCGGGTATGTTTAATTCCATTTCCAGCCATAAATATAGCAAACTCTTCAGCCGTAAACTGTGGGCCATTGTCTGTCACGACATGTGCCGGAATGCCAAACATGGAGAACATTCGTCGTAGAACATCAATAGTCTTAGTCACTGTTGTGGACTGCAGTATCTCAACATATGGCCATTTAGAATGGGTGTCCACAGCTACCAGGAAAGTAGCGCCTTGGAAAGGTCCTGCAAAGTCTATATGGACTCGTTCGAAAACTCGCGATGGCCACTTCCAGGGTTGCAATGGAGCCACAGGAGGAGAGTTCTTTGCAGCCTGACACTCACAACAACCCTTAACTACAGTTTCAATACTAGCATCCAACCCAGGCCACCACATGTAGCTACGTGCAATGTGTTTCATCTTCTGAATACCTGGATGATCCCGATGTAGTTCGTACAACAGTTTCTCTTGCCACTTCTCTGGAATGATTACACGGATGCCCCACAGCACACAACCTCCCTCCACTGTCAATTCACCTCTCTTCGAGTGAAAATTAGCCAATGAAGAATCAACTTTGGCAGGCCAACCCTTAGTAACAAAACGGTAGACTTGACTGAGAAGTTTATCTCTTCGGGTTGCAATGGCTAACTTAGTAGCAGTGACAGGCAGACTGTGTATTTGCTGCAGATTGAACACTCTAGGGTCAGACGTGTGTCCCAATGGATGGCCACGACCAAGTGGCAGTCGTGACAAGCCATCTGCATTTGAGTGCTCGTCGGTGCCACGAAAACGAATGTCATATGAGTATGCAGCCAGTTTAACCGACCAGCGCTGAAGACGGGCTGCAGCAATGGGCGGAACACCTTTCTTTGGTCCCAAAATGGTAACGAGTGGCTTGTGATCTGTTATTAAGGTGAATTTTCGTCCGTAAAGGTAAGTGTGAAATTTAGAAATGCCAAAATATAGTGAAAGCGCTTCCTTCTCCACTTGTGAGTAATTTTTTTCACTAGACAGTAAGGTTCTCGATGCGAACACGATAGGTCGCTCACTCCCATCACTCATGGTATACGATATGACTGCACCCAACCCATAGGCATATGCGTCAGCAGCTAGAGTTATCGGAAGGGTCGAATCATAATGCACCAGCACATTGGGGGCTACAATTTTCTGTTTGGCAGACTCAAAAGCCTCTTGGCACTCCTTGGTCCAAATCCACGATGTACCCTGACATAACAGTTCATTCAGGGGGTGGAGAAGTGAGGCAAGATTTGGTATAAAACGTCCGTAATAGTTGAGTAACCCTAAGAACGATCGAAGTTCAGTGACGTTTTTCGGAACAGGCGCATTGACGATTGCTTGAATCTTGTCGTCGGTCACATGAATACCTTCAGCATCAATACGATGTCCAAGATACTGAACACTTGATTTTAGGAAGGAACACTTGCTCTTCTTCACTCGTACACCATGATCTTGAAGTCTCTGTAACATTTTACGCAAGTTGTCCAAGTGTTCAACGTCCGTCTTACCACACACCAGGATATCATCCAAATAGCACATCACACCATCTAGTCCCTGCAATATTTGATCCATAGTTTTCTGGAAAATAGACGGGGCGGATGCCACGCCAAACGGAAGGCATGTGTATCTATAAAAACCACGATGTGTATTAATCACGAGGTACTGGCGACTATCCTCAAGTAATATGTGGTTGTAAGCATGAGATAAATCCAGTGTAGAGAAATACTTCCCACCCGCAAGGGTGGCGAATAAATCCTCGGGACGTGGTAAAGGGTATTGATCAATCTCAAGGACAGGGTTGATCGTAACTCGATAATCCCCGCAAATTTGTACCTTGTCCATCCTTCTTGGGGACAGTCACAACTGGGGCGGCCCAGTCACTATGGTCAGTTCGCTCCAATACTCCGACTCGTTCAAGTCTGTCCAACTCTTGCTCCACCTGCGGTCGCAATGCGTATGGTACCGGTCTCGGACGGTGGAACTTTGGTGTAACAGTAGATGGTACCACCAACTTGGCTTCCATGGGCGTAATCGTCCCCAACTCATCTCTGAAAACGTCGGCGAATTCGGAGAGTAATTCTTGAAGCGTGTTGTTCTCTCGAAGTATAGTCTTAATGTGACCCCAATCTAAGACAAAATGTTTCAACCAATCCCTACCCAAGAGAGCAGGGCCACCGCCCTTCACCACAACTAATGTAAGTGTCTTTGGCTCTTTATCTCGGTAAGCAACGTGAACAGACACCTCCCCAATGGTCTTCATATACTGTCCTGTATATGTCCTCAGCCGCACTGGTGACCTTCGTAATCGTAACTTGGAGAATAACTGACGAAACATAGTCTCACCCATAACAGACACAGCCGCTCCAGTATCAAGTTCAAACTTGACTGGGGTCTCATTCACAGTCAGGTCAACCAATATAGGAGGTCGTGGTACATCTCCCTGCAGAGTCCACAATGGAACAGATTGATTCTCAAAGTCAGTCTCTAACCACTTCGTTCCACCTCTCCTTCCTTTTCGGGAAGGATAAGACCTGTCAGTTTTCTTAGAAACATGAGAGGTTGGGCTCCCAGAGCGACAAACAGGTGCTATGTGGCCACGCTTGCCACACCTGTGACAAATTGCGTCTTTGAACTTGCAGGACTTCTCAGCATGTCTACGCCCACACCGAGAACATGGCTTTTCCTTCACAGTCCCTTTGGTGCTTGACGTCGTATACACGGTAGCCTCAGCGGAACGGGTCCCAGAGTCGCCAGCTGCAGGTCCCTTAGTCGCCAGCTGCAGGTCCCTTCAAGTCCTTCGAATCCTTGTCAGTGGATTCCATTCCGAGCGCGATTTCTTGAGCCCTCTGTATAGTGAGCTTGGCTTCTGCTAGGAGCTTCTTCTGAATGGCCTGGCTGTGAATGCCGCATACGAAACGGTCTCTGAGTGCCTGATCCAAGAAGTCTCCAAACTCACACTTGATAGACAGACGGTGAAGGTCTGCAATAAAATCGGCGATAGACTCATCCTGTTTCTGCAAGCGTTGATAGAACCGGAATCTCTCGGCTATGACTAAGGGCTCCGGGTCGAAATGCTTCCGTAGAGCCTCCAGGAGCTCTCCGAACGTCTTCTCTTGAGGCGGTGTCGGTGCTAACAAACTCCATAGTGTATCGTACGTGGTCGCTCCCATAACGGTGAGCAGCGTGGGCACCTTGCGGTCCTCTTCTACTTGATTCGCTTCGAAGTAAAGTTCAAGCCGCTCAAGGTAAGTCGACACATTGTCAGACTTCGGGTTGAACTCGGCGATAGTTCCAAACACTCGTGGCGGGGTGGTCACAGATGGTGCTACAGGCGCAGCAGCCGACGCCGAATCTGATGCCGCCGAACTCGTCATCACTGTGAGTTGAATCCGACCTCGTCGCCAAATGTAGTGTCTCGACCCGCGTTCGCTACTGTCTCAATGACACAGCAATAGATGAATTACTATCATTATTGTGCACATAGTATTTATATAAAGAAACCGGAAATGTATGACAACAAATAGACGCATGCGTACAAAAACCACACCAATTATCATACATCACTACAATTATGATTTACCACGTGGTGGCACAGAGGGTTCTGCTCTATGACTATTCTGTCTTGCTGTTAAAGGTTGTCTTTCCCCCTTCCTCCTCTGTAGGTGTGTGGTCTAACTCTATCTTCCTGTCCTACTAGCTCTGCCTGGACTGGAGGAGTCTGGCTATCAAGGTAATGTACAAGTACAGAGGATATGACCTGGATCACGCCTATTAATTAATACATTCCAATCTCCATGTGATTATATCACATAGGCATCGCACCAGGAACCAGAGGGGGGACCATGGCCCCAGTCCTTAGAGTAGGTGTGGTCAGGTATTTAGCATCAGCTCGACGTTGTCGATCGATATATGTCGCCAACGGAACCGAAGTACATCATTACGTACAATTTTATTTGCAACGGAGGTGTGCATGCCTGCGCCGTCCTTGCGTTCAATGATACTTTACTAATTACATATTCACACAGATATTTCTGTGCATCAATGTTAGCTATGTTAAATTTACTGAAGGGTGTGGATATAACCACGCTTTAGCTAAGTACATGGCAAAATTTAAGTGCTGGTTCCGTCCTTGAGTGGAGCAACAGCCATTAGCCACCATTTTTCCGGGTGGTCGAGAAAATATCGCGAGGAAACTATTTTTGCAGGATGCTATGCCTCTCATATTTTGACTAAGGAGGCTGCGTTTGTAGAGGCATAAGTAGCAAAAACTATTTTTTGTTCCGGGCTCTGGTTAGTGAGATATGACACTCCAAAAATGTTGAATTATGCAAGACGTCGGAGCCGGCTGGGGCGGCCATGGCCGCTCCACTTTTTGATCATGGCCGCTCCACTTTTTGATCACACCAACAATTTTTTCATCATCTCAGCTGTAGGCGCGCGTCCGCGGCCGATCGTCAAGAGTCCGGATCTGTCAACAGTAGACCCTTGACAAATCGGGACTCTAGCTGATCGGCCACGGACGCGCGCACGTGCGCGCAACAGTGTACGAATAACTGTCCAGCGGCCATACCTGGGCCTTCTGCCACTGTTACAAAGCCTGAGCTCTTGCCAGTGGCGTAGCTACGGTAGGGCCTGGTAGGTGCCATACCAAACGTCCTTGCGCAATGAGCCGCCGCGCACGCGTGGTATGCCTATGTATAAGCACGAGGTGCTCGTAATCCGCTGCCAGGAGCTAGCAGGATCAAAAGCGTTGTTTACTGCCTAGAATGCACCAAAAACCATCTCAGAAGGCCTGAAATTCAAAATTTTCCTGGGGGAGCATGCCCCCACACCTAGCCCTAGGCCTAACGTTTGCACGCCCGCACAAAGTTTGCTATGGTGTACGCCCTTACTATTTCCTGCTTACGCCATTGCTCTCGCGCCTCGCGGCTGATAAGCGCCTACACCGCTTATAACAGCGTCATTGGTCGCTACACTTTAAATTTCCTTCCGACGCCCTTGTAATATGCCATCCACGTATACAGTGGTTAGTTATAAATAAGCTATAAGCAACTAAGTGCAATGGTACCGAGAGAAGTAAAAAGACAACTAGAGTTCGAGGAGACACCTAGATCCATCTATGATCTCTGTCAGGACCAAGTGCACCACAGCTACATCGGTTCACCCAAGGAGTGGAAGAATGTGCACGCACAGAGATATGTGCTGTCCAGGGGTGTGTCAGCTGACTCTGCTATATTGTGCTTGTAGACAGGACGTGACACATGCTGTAGCAGACCCGAGTCATATGCCTAGATGGGAGAAAGGGAGAAAGGTGTGTGTTTTGTGCTTAATTGCAGTCAACACTCAAATGCACATGCTACAATAAGCAGTAGTGAGCTCCCACAGGAAATAAAACTTCCTACCCCCACACCCCTTTGCAAGCACCATTTTCGCATAGTGTAAAATGCATTCCAAACATGGCAATGCAACTGCAGGACATGTGGTAGACGCTTGCAGGTATAAGAAATGATATACAACCCGAAGTAGTTCAGGCATACCTAAATGAGCACACAGATTTCACAGGGTGGTATTGCCAAGAATGATCGTATACACTTTACACGTTTTAAATCCCAGCTAAATCAAAACAAGCAGAGATGAAGATTTGAAGCCCCTAGTGGAAAGTGTTAAGACACGTGGGCATGCATGGGTACTGATATTATCAGCATGGCTACCAACAAAATGCTAGTAGATGTTGGAACCATGCTACTGGATAACCAAACAACATTGCTGCCAATAATTTGTGCAAATTTCCATCACTATGCAACATAACTAGCAGTAGAACAAGGCATTGAAGAATCTCATGAGCTTAAATCAGTGAATTCACGATGGATATTAGGTGAAATTACTGCCAAATATCAACATCACGTTGCCTATGTGTGTAAGGAGAGAAAAAATGATACTCTTCAGACTTGTGTACTGAGACCTACTTCAGACATACATGCTCTCCTTAGTTCTGAGATGATGAAATTGTGTAAAGACGAGACCAATGATAAGCATGTAGTACCTGTACCAGAGAAGGAAAGCATGGGTGAATCCTGCAGTATTGGCCACATGAATAGCCTCATACATACCCAGATTGAATATATGCATGTATGCTACCTATAGAATTCAGGTAAACGACATGATCTGTGCCTTTAATACACGAGGATATGAGTGCCACTAATGTTTGCAGTGAGGAAACTATTTTCATAGTGGAGTTGCACGGCTAAACTTCGCAGGATGCTAGCCACTATATTAAAGTTTGTACGTATCGAGTCACAAGCTGTTCCAGGCCAGAAGTAACCTACAAGGCTACGGTAAGTAAACGCAAACAGAAATCTGCGGTTAGACAAATAAAGAAGTCTAGCATTTCGCGGGAGTATAAACCTGATATTCCACCGACAGAGACGATATTATCTAACATTAACTCTATGGCAAGCTATCATACCACTCACCGTTCCACTTCCTTGACCGAGTGGGGCACCATCACCGCTTCTTTATCACAACCTGTCTTCCCACATTCACAGCCACATTTCACTAACGCATGAAGTCACACTGCAAATAAAATCACGTGAGATTTCGGTTGGTGCCCAGACTGTCTAGCCTCGTTCCCAGGCCGTTTCCGGGAGGAGAAAATGGGGTAGATGGCATATATTAGTTCCGTAAGCGCCCATGAATCCTCCGTGCCTATGCGCATGGGTGCTTGGTTTATATATGCCATGAACCTGGGCACCACTGTTGGCGCATGCCCGTCGTTCCCATAAAACCTGGGAATTCGTGCATGTTTGTATGCTTTCCGTCTATTTCTAACATATTCTATAGTCCTGTAGTGATCTGTTTACTTTATTTCTATTGCCTTACCTGTTGTTATGTAATCATTACAAGTTCTTATGTAATCTTTCTGTATCACCTGATGGCCATGAGTGAGTGTATGAACAGTCATTGTTGTTGTCGTTGTCAATCAGTAAGTTTGGTCAAGCTGCTGTGAATGTCGCTGGACTAATAATATTTCTCTAACCCCAAAGCGCTAGCCAAGCGTTACAGTTGGCGACCCTGCCAGGATCTCGAGGGTCAAGGCCCAGGACATTGCGTCACAGCTGTCTTGCCAGTTGATGTCGAAGAGCAGATCCAGGACGCAGTCTTCCGAGAGTCGTATACACTCAAGAACCCGTTCAGGAAGGGTTTGGAGAATGAGCGAGGACACAGAAGATACTGCCCCGACCGCGCAGGAGGAACTCGCTGCCCAGGTGGAACGCCTGAGAGAGGAGTTACAGCGGAAGGACCGGGAGCTCGTGGAACTCAAGACCGCTGCTGCAAGGACTAGTGCCGAGTTGGAGAGTAAGGAGGATCGTGTGGAGACTCTACACCGACAGCTAGAGCAAGCAGAACTACTCGCGGAGGTTGCCAAGTTACGTTCGTTGGAGACTGTTCGTACGGAACATCAGCGTGCGTTAGAAAGGGAAGCTGAGCGAGTGGAGGGATGGGTCAATGAACTGAAAAGGAGCCACATAGCTGAAAAGACTCACCTGCTGGAGAAGATAGCTGCATTGGAAGACAAGGTCAGCACGGGTGCACGTGGACATAGCGTGACCCCTAGCGTGGGCGGTAGTAGCCCAGTAACAGCTGTTGTTGATAGTGACCCCACCACTTCACGAATACCAACGCCTACTAGCGGTGATAGCGCTGGAGTGCTAGCCAGTAAGGGAGCTACCACCCCGGGTACTCTGTCTGTTTCAGCTGCCCCATTTGAGCCTACGGTGCCACTGACTACTCCAAGCTCAGGTGACCACTTACTGACAGGCAGTATTCTGTCTGAACCGTCTCTTCCTAGCTCCCATGTTGTGCCGAGCAGTATGGCTGTACCCACACTGACTACTGTAGCTTCACTCACGCCATCTGTCTCTGTGCCACCCGACGTTGGATGGACATCACCAGTGCCAGCTGCCAGGACTGGCAGTGCAGAGTCTGATTTGGCTACAACTGTTGGAACTCCTGGAGAGCCTGTTATGGGTGGGACCATTGTGATTGATGGAGCGAGCCATGTGCATGCGGGTACCCCAACCACGGATATGGTAACAACTATGACTCGTTTTCTGCAAGCTCAGGCTGAAGCCATGACCGCCCAGGCGAAGGCAGTTGCTCTTCAAGGTCTGCCGTCTCTACCTCGATTCACCGGTGAAGGGAATGATGCAATCGAGGATGGCTTCGACAAGTGGATTCGGAAGTTTAGAGAGCGAGCCAAGTTTGCTGGCTGGTCGGCTGCTGATCAGCTGTATCAACTGGAGTTGCACCTTGACAAGACTGCCATAGATGTGTTCCATATGCTGCCTGACTCCGAGTCGAAGGACATTGAGAGTGCCATTGCTGCGTTGGGGAAGCGTTTCAAGCCCGGTGATATCGCGGAGCTTCGCGGCCTTCAATTCCATCACCGGACTCAAGGCGAAGAAAGCATTGAGCAGTTAGGTATCAGCATTCAACAACTTGGCCGGAAGGCATTTCCTACTATCACTGGAAAAGACTTTGATCGACTCCTAAAGGGCCGATTTTACCAGGCGCTCCAAGTCAAGTGGCAGAGGAAGCTTGGTGCCCCCAAGCCTGATGAATCGTTCCATGACCTCTTGGCCAGAGCCCGAATGTTAGAAGAGCATGAAAAACAATTTGCTGCCTCAGCTGAGCTGCGTTCGGGGAAGAGTGGGAAGAAGCCTATGCGAACGGAGGAACCCAAGCCAAAAGGGTCGACCAGCAGTGAATCAGATTCAACCAAGAAGACTTCAGAGAAGAGTGGAAGCACCAATTCAACCAAAACATCCGAGCGCCGCTGTTTCTACTGCCAAGACGTTGGACACCTCCAGAGGGATTGCCCATTAAAGAAAGGTCAAAAGTCACGGAGTGAGGCTCCAGGGAGGACCCGGCCATCCACTACTAATGCTTCCAGCACAAGCACTATACTTTCCAGCACTAATCCTGAGGATCTAACGGAAGAAGAGCTCGAGAGGCTACTTGCCCAGAAGAAACTAGCCCGCGAGGATTCCCTCCTCCCTAGCAGTAATAATACCATCAATGCGTTGTCTGGAGAACCAGCTGGAGTAGTTGGCCCATTGTTGGAGGTGGAGGTGGGGATTGCAGGAGTCCTCCTAACTGCGTTGCTGGATACTGGAGCCCAATCTACCATTATATCGAGGAGGACACTTCACTCGGTTGTTGAGCATCTCCGGGACTGTGGTGAGCCAGTTCCTGAACTTGAGCTACCGTCTGCACGCCTTTATGGCAAGGATGGAGAGAAGGGTGGAAAGCAACTTTACATAACTGCACAAGTCACCCTCCCAATCAGTCTGGGGTCCGAGACTGCTCTTATCCCAGTTTTTGTCCAACCTGACAGCGAACAAGCTTGCCTACTGGGGATGAATGCTATTCCTCTCCTTGGCATTCACATTCAACATTGTGACGGTCAGCAAATCCTACAACCCAAACTAAACACTTGTACTTCATCCACATCTAGTGTTAACCTCATCAGGTCCATAGCTCTTCCCTCACACAAGGGTCGTGTTGTTCGAGCCAAGATTACTAGCAATGATGTCCCCATCACGGATGGTGAGTTTCTCTTTGAGCCAAATCAAGAGGCAATGGGTGATCGCGGCTTGACTGCATTGGAGTCAATGGTAATAGCGAAAGGAGGTGAAGTCCTTGTACCCATTGAAAATCACTCAGGGACCACTTTGCACATTAATGCTGGTGAAGAGCTAGGAGCGCTGAGACTCCTACCTGCAGATCAACCTGTTCGAGATGATGAAGTGCTAAGTACTAATGCTGCTGTTACCACCCTCATTTCTACTCCTGATCGTTGCGCGAAGCTACTGGAAGTGCTCCAACTCCCGCTGGACAAGTTGTCGTCTGAGGAAGGCAAGCAGCTGACAGCAGTCATCTGTGAATTTGCTGATGTATTTGCACTTGATGATACTGAGTTGAGATGCACAGATATTCTGCGACACACCATTGATACCGGTGAACACTCACCTATACGGCAACAACCATACCGCACACCAGTCGTGAGAAGACAGAAGATGAAGGCAATGGTGGATGAGATGCAAGAGCAAGGGATTGTGTGCCCCTCATCTAGTCCTTGGGCTAGTCCCGTCGTTCTCGTCCCTAAAAAGGATGGGAATTTACGTTTCTGCATTGACTATCGTCGGCTGAACTCAATAACCCGGAAGGATGTGTATCCTCTGCCGAGAGTGGATGACATCTTGGTTGGTCTAGGAGATGCCCAGTACTTTACATCCCTCGATCTTGCGTCTGGTTACTGGCAGATCGAGCTCGATGAGGATGCCAGGAAGAAAAGTGCCTTCACTACCTATGATGGATTATTTGAGTTTGTCAGAATGCCGTTTGGTCTTTGCAATGCACCGGCAACTTTCCAAAGACTGATGCAGATGGTTCTGTCTGGACTAGAGTACCGCAGTGTTTTCATCTACCTGGATGACCTATTGGTGGCCTCAAAGACATTTCAAGAACACTTAACTCACCTGCGTGAAGTGTTTAGTCGACTCCGCACTGCCAACCTTCGCCTAAAACCAAAGAAGTGTGATGTCCTGCGAGATCGGGTACCCTTCCTGGGTCATGTAGTTTCAGCAGCAGGGATTGAACCAGATCCGGCTAAAACTGAGAAGATCAAGGACTACCCCACACCAACTGATGTAACTGAAGTACGAAGGTTTTTGGGCCTCGCCTCCTATTATCGCAGATTTGTGCCAGGATTTGCCTCAATTGCCGCCCCCATCAACAATCTTACCAAGAAGGGTGTGCCCTATCAATGGACAGAAGATTGTGATACCTCGTTCAATCGGCTGAAGGAAGCATTGACAACAGCTCCCGTGTTAGCTTACCCGAAGTTTGGGACTGGCAACAGTTTTATTTTAGAGACTGACGCTAGCACTGTTGGGCTCGGAGCAGTTCTATCTCAAGCCCAGCCAGATGGGACAGTGCACCCGATCGCGTATGCCTCCCGTACTGTTGACAAACACGAGAAGAACTATGGGATCTCAGAGCTAGAGACCCTTGGACTTGTATGGGCTGTCCGATATTTTCGCCCGTACCTGCTGGGTCACCCGTGCACAGTATACACTGACCATGCTGCGTGTCTGGCAATACTGAATACACCCAAGCCATCAGGAAAACTTGCTAGATGGGCCCTAACTATCCAAGAAATGGACATCACAATCAAACACAAGGCTGGTAAGAAGAACACCAATGCCGATGTTCTGTCAAGGGTCCCTGGGAGTCAAACTTCTCACGTAATGACAGAGGAAGAACTGTTGCCCCAGCCTAAATCTCAATCGACTCCTCCACTGATGAACCCTAATTCAGAAGAGATTGGTATGTTACAACGAGAAGATGAGGACTGTGCCATGCTGATCGCATATCTGGAAAACGGAACGTTGCCCCAGGATGAAATTGTTTGCCGTAAGCTTATCTTAGAGAGTCGACAGTTCCATCTGGTGGGTGAAGTTCTATGTCGTGAGAACAATACTGCTCCGAATCGCAGTTGTGTAGTTGTGCCTAAGTCGCTACGCCAAACCTTGTTGGAAGAAGCACATGGTGGCCGGTTTGCTGGACATCTCTCAGAGAAGAAAGTGTATGATCGGCTTCGACGATACGTCTGGTGGAAAGGGATGAGAAACGACACCCATACATTTTGCCGGGCCTGTTTGGAGTGTTCTTCGTGGAAGGGAGGTCGCAAAACATTTCGTCCCCCCCTACAGCCAATCCCTGTTGGTGGTCCTTTCCACCGTGTTGCTGTTGACATTTTGCAGCTTCCCCTGACTACGAGTGGTAATCGTTATGTTGCTGTTTTCATGGACTACTTGACTAAGTGGCCTGAAGCCTTCGCAATCCCCGATCAGACAGCAGAGACTATTGCAAAACTCTTCGTTGAGCAGATTGTTTGCAGACACGGAATACCAGAGGAGCTACTATCTGACCGAGGTGCTAACTTCCTTTCTAATATTGTGCAGGAAGTATGCCAACTGCTGAATGTGAAAAAGATCAACACGTCAGGGTACCACCCACAGACGGATGGGTTGGTTGAAAAGTTTAATGCTACACTCATTAGCATGATTGCAAAGTCATGCTCGGTATCTGATAGAGACTGGGACACTCGTTTGCCATATTTGCTGTTTGCATACCGCGTGAGCGCCCAGGAATCCACGAAAGAGTCACCGTTTTTCCTCATGTATGGCAGGGATGCCCGCCTCCCCACTGAAACTGCCGTGACGTACACTAGGAACCCCTATCTTGTTGATGTAGATGACTTCAAGGAGGATCTACTGTGCAACCTATCCCTTGCATGGAAACTGGCAGCTGAGAATATCCAAAAGGCTCAAAAGTCCCAAAAATGGTACTATGACCGTACTACTAAGAAGGTGGAGTTAAAGCCTGGTGATCGAGTCATGGTGTATATGCCCTCAGAAGTTCACGGTGAGGAACACAAACTCAAGCGCCCATTTCATGGACCTTACAGAGTGTTGAGTATTACAGACACCAATGTGGAAGTCCGCTTGATTGACTCACCCACAGATGACCCCATCTTCGTTAATTTGAGTCGTGTACGACTGTGCCATCCAGCACAGGGAGATGTCACATGGACTGGAGGGAAGCGTAAAAAGAAGAGTAAGAAAAAGACGACTGACGAACAGCAAGTTTCAGAGGGACCAGTCTCAGAGGGACCAGTCACTCGTTCCAAGACTAAGGTGAAGAGTTAAGGAACTCACTATCATACATGTATGACTAAAGAGTCGAGGACGACCTCTCAGCTCAGAGGGGGGATATGTAGTGATCTGTTTACTTTATTTCTATTGCCTTACCTGTTGTTATGTAATCATTACAAGTTCTTATGTAATCTTTCTGTATCACGTGATGGCCATGAGTGAGTGTATGAACAGTCATTGTTGTTGTCGTTGTCAATCAGTAAGTTTGGTCAAGCTGCCGTGAATGTCGCTGGACTAATAATATTTCTCTAACCCCAAAGCGCTAGCCAAGCGTTACAGTCCTACTACTTGCGTGCGTGGACAACATTCTCATGAGCAGCTGGTTGTGATTAACCCTTGGGTTACGGTAGCGAGGGTTACGGTAGTTGGTCTGTGTGTGTGTGTGTGTGTGTGTGTGTGTGTGTGTGTGTGTGTGTGTGTGTGTGTGTGTGTGTGTGTGTGTGTGTGTGTGTGTGTGTGTGTGTGTGTGTGTGTGTGTGTGTGTGTGTGTGTGTGTGTGTGTGTGTGTGTGTGTGTGTGTGTGTGTGTGTGTGTGTGTGTGTGTGTGTGTGTGTGTGTGTGTGTGTGTGTGTGTGTGTGTGTGTGTGTGTGTGTGTGTGTGTGTGTGTGTGTGTGTGTGTGTGTGTGTGTGTGTGTGTGTCTGTGTGTTTGTTAAGTCACATCTCACCTCTGGAGCATCTGTTTGTCCTGAAAATACTGTCACGTACTCAGCAGGTAGTGGAAGTCAAAAAAAGTTGTTGGGATTTCTCTGAAACCGCTTCGTTGCAGATATACACCGCTTCCTGCGTCGTAGGGTACTGCAGCGAAATTCCGCACACTTTTTCGACGGCAGAGCCTTCCAAGGGTTCTAAAAAAGCTAACACTATTGTCTCTTTGACTTAACCTGAGCCCTCGAATTTTGGCTTATTTTTCACTCAATTTCAAAATAAAAGTACCATTGGATTCCTCGCAATATGCCACGTCTAATGACAGGTCTCACTAAATCTGAATCCCTACCACTCCAAAGATAGCTGTATGTCCCATAAGGAAAGTATGGAGATGCCATTGACCGTGAGGAATGTAGTGCGCATGACCTCAACCATACGTGCCATTTACGCGCAAAGGCTTCTTACGTGCTCGAAGCATTTGGTGGTGTGAAAAGCAGCAAGAAAGAGGGGCTACCCGGACGACACAAGGGTTCTCAGGTTAGTAATGCTAGCTAGGCTCTCATATTTACAATGAGATGTAGCGTAGCAGTCAAAACGGTACAAGTGAACTATGACATCGTGGATGAACGCGCTTCCAGCGTCATGGCTCACCTTTAGCCACTTATCCCTAGTTTTTGGCCTAACCAAGCCATAAAGTACTCGAAAAACGCAGTTCTCATAGCGTTCAGCACTGCCGCGTGGTTTCCCTCAAGTTACCTGCGCATACCACTACCCGCAAACATGCAGGAAGTTGTCAAAATGACGCGTGGTTGCATAGCACGTAAAACCTCGGCAACTTCCGAGAAGGCAAATATACAATAGGCTAAACTCTACCTGGGATACGTAAGGTAGCAAGCTTCTTTCTATTCAGTCTCCGTCTTTTGCCTAAAGTCTTCTGTATACTTCCTGTTAACATAATTAAAATGGTAATAGATCTAGCGCGTACGCTTTCAAAGATTCGCGCACGCACGTACGTCGAGGGTTCTGCACTCATTTTGGCATTACTGTTGAGTATGGTCTTCTGCAGCTTGGAAATCATGTTCTTACTCTTAAGCCCCAACAAATTACCGTGGTTAGGCATTTATTTGAAGGGAAGGACATGTTCTTCTGGCTGCCTACCAGATTTGGCAAGTCAGTGTGTTATAAGCTACTACCATTTGTAATAGACTATAAGCTAGGCAGGCATAAGGGTGGACAAAGAAGTAGTAGTACTGTAATAGTAGTTTTGCCGTTGGTGTTGCTAATGATTGATCAAGTTGCAAGTCTCCGGAACGAGGACTACAGCAGGTTTTCTTAGTAGACATTCAGGTGTCAGTGAGGAATTGACAGCCAAAGTGTGTAACATCGACCACTATACCTTTTTGTTTACTTCATCGGAGGCTGTTGTCAGTGTTGAAAGGTAGAGGGAGATACTTTTGAATGCTCCTTTGTCCCAGAGTATTGTTGCAATTGTGGTGGATGAAGCTCATTGTGTTTCGAAGTGGTAAGTATGTGTATGTCTCCCATAATGCAGAGTGGTTATGTGTATATTTTGTATGCAACTGTGTTTCTCAAATACAGTTGTGTTTGTAGTAACCTGAGTTGTGTAATGTGAATGTAACTATACCCCATAGGAGCCTGAAATTCTATGAAATATGACGATCTTATGGCCATCTTCATGAATTAAGAGCCCTTGTTCCTCGTGGAACCCCACTACTGGCTGCAGCAGCCACTGCAACACCTGCTGTGAGGAGAGATATAATAGATATTTTAGATATGAAGGGATGTGAGGTGGTGTGGGCTTCACCAGATAGACCTAATATTTATTATGAAGTAAAACGAAGCACTGACATGGAGATTTTCAACCCCCTGTTGATTCGTTAGTGACTGACCGCAACAAAGCAAAGCTAGTACTAGTGTACTGTAGATCCCTTAACACAGTCGCTGACCTACTGTATTTGCATGCCCACTTCCAATATACAGTTGGTAGTGAGGGCTATTATCCCCCTGGTTAGTGACAATCGGTTTTTTGGGATGTATCGTGCAAATACTTCACCACACAATAAGGAAGAAATACAGAGGAGCATGCAAGACTTAGATGGAATTGTTCAAATTGTGCTTGCTATGGTTGCACTTGGCATGTGTGTAAACATGGTGGGTGTAAACAACATCTGGCATTATAGTGCTCCATCTTCATTAGAGGACTATTACAAGAAAGTGGATGAGGCAGTCGTACTGGTGAGCAGGCAAAGTTAATCATTTGGAAACTTGATGCACCATTATGTCAGAATTTAAGTGTCGTATCTAATGTGGAGATTGCTTCTGTTAGGCATTATTTAGAAAATATATCAGAATGTAGGAGAGTTTTTTTGAGGCATTTTGATCCTGAGTTAGCTAGAAAACTTTACCCTCGTGATCCTTTGACTTGTTGTGATGTTTGTTCCTGAACTGTAACAGTAGTGACAACTTAAAAATGTAACATATATGTTTCACACCTCAGTTGTTTACATATACATGTATGTAAGTGTTATATATATATGTATATCAACATGAATAGTAGTGGTAATCTTCAGTTGTAGCTGAGTCTGATTCATCATCTTCATTTCTTGCTTTGCCAAGGAATGTTCCAGCCTAGTGTTTACAAATCTGTTTCATTTGATCTGTGTTGAGAGACTTGGGGGCAATGAGATGACCTGCACCTGTAAGCAGAGTGCTTCTCAGGAGTACTTAGTTCGGCCATTCACATAGAAGTGAAGCTTCAAACACTGAAGGATTCTATCTCCATCACCTTCCTCCCATGCATTCATGAACTGATCTATAATGGCACAGAGTTCGAGCATAGCATAGTTATGCATCATATCACCTGTCTCAGCCATCGAGTTAATAAGATAGAACCTTCAACAATAGAGCACTTTTCTACCACAGCCTGAGTAATGGAATAAGCATACTGCCGTTGTTCACTTGATGACTGTTGTTGTTTTTGAATTAGCATATCCAAATTGTGTGGCATACTGTCTGGAGTTTCTATTCCTATTTTGTTACATGCTGCTGCAATGTAGTACCCCTTAGTAATAAAATATGTCACAGCAAGCATTAAGTCCTTTTAGGATCCTTAGCTTTTGGCAACCTGCCCAGAATATCACAGAAGTGGCCTAGTGTGCCATGGTCTTTGGAGCTTGTACAGAATAGCACTTTCTAAATGACCTGCATGAGGTTATGAAAACATGATAATAACATTCATTTATATACATTTATAAATTATTACATCTTGTGATGTAACTTGTTGATGCATGTATCACACTTACTTAAGAAAGCACATGAGGCAGTGCCAGTCCTCATACACACGTTCAAGAAGAGCTAAACAATCACGTAAAGTGTTGCCATCCATCATGTGACATTGAGCGCCAACTTGTCTCTCAGAAGTGAGTTGATCACCTCCTGATATAACCTTCTGGTGACTTGGAAATTCCTCTTCTGGATATCCCTGAAGCTGTTTCAGTATTTTAATTATATCCCCATAACTAGTCTCATTCTTGGCAACTACATCGAGAACAATGGTTTCTGACTTTTCAGCCATTTGGTCAGAATGTACATAAGGGATATGTGTAAGAATTGCACTTGAGAATGATGAGAGACATTTGATGTAAGAGCAAAGTGTTCTACTTACAAGCCCAACCAGATTCTTCTTGATTTGGCAACATCATTGGCAGTAGTGAGGACCATGCTGGTGGAGAGAGATTCAAGGTTGTGGTGAGAAACAGATTTGGACAAGTGAGGGATTACACGACTTCTGACTGCAATCATGCTGTACATGCGTCTCATCTCTCCTTGAAAATCAGCTCGTATATCACGCACACCCTTTTTCTTGTCTACGTTGTCCCCAACAAAGTTAAAGGGAATGCCTTTCTTGATCCAGTCTTCAATCGGTAATGAACGGTGCTTGCTGATTTCATTGACAACAGAAATGGTGGCTTTATAGCTGATTGTTGCACACACATGGCTAAGCCTAGAGTATACCTATATGTACACAAAGCCATGTAGTAAATAACTGTATAATGCCATACATGGGCGATTCTAGAGATATTGTTATGCATGTGCTATGCATATGCAAACCTAGGGGCGTCTAGGGGCATGCTCTCCCAGGAAAATATTGATTTTTAGATGCTCTGAAACCACTTATAGTGCGTTTTCAGGCATGATGAACAGCATATGGGAAAAACTATAAGCATATTCACCGAACAATATACAACACATTCTGACAAGCATTATGAATCCAAAATGTTACATAACTTCATACAACGTGGCTCATCTCTGTCAGATCTGCTATAATATCATAGTAGCTAATACACGTTGTCCACGTTGCATGTATGCTCGATTGATTGTGTGATCAATCGTGTAGTGTCTTTGCATGCTAGTGATAGATCAACGACTCAAGAAAGGCAACCGTTTTGCAAGCCTATAGATTATCTACTACGCGAGTTTCGGGAACGCTTGAGACGCCTAGCTAGAAGCCCTAGCCCTCGCCCCAGCCCCTTTCTGACTAGTTTCTGGAAACCTTAGACCCCCCCTAGACACACCATTGCCATATTTTTATATGCAATGACTTATAGTTGTTTCTATATATGCAGATAATAACATCAAATAGTAACTCAGGCCCATAGAATTGAACTTTCTCAGGAAATTGAACTTAGGTGTACAGAGGTACCATCTACTAGTATTATGTTTTGGTTAGTCCATCAGATTTATAGTCATTACCAGTAAGTGTTATCTTTCTGCTCCCTCATCAACAAACAGGTTTACTTGCATGTACATAGTTGCCAACTTTTCAAAATAAGAATGTCAGGACACACCACACCTACCAAGGCTACAACTATCACCCTATGTAGTATATAGGTAACAGTGAAAACACCATCTAGACCCTCCTTTCAAGCACAGCTTGAGCCATGTTTCTTACAAATTGGTCAGTCCTTGGCTGGAAGGAATGTTGCCTCAATATCAAGGGCAATATTTGCATGTAAAAGCTTGTGGGACGTAATGTTTGGGAAAGTAACTGCACCTCTTGATGCTGAGCTCATTCAAAAGAAGTAAAACCCCATCATCTCTGTTCTGTGTTGGTACACTGCCACAGTTCAAATGATCTGACTGCATAGCAGAAATGCAGGAAAAGTCACCCCGAACACTTCAACTGGTGACGGCTTTAGTCAGCAAAAATGACGGTCATAACATGCACAAACATGGATATGCACATTATCCTGGAATCTGCATGACCATTGCTATCATGCTAAAGGAAAGGAATAAGTCGATGTGTGGGGTTCAAACACTACTGTTATTCATACTATTTTTATCACATGTACAAAAGCAGGTAGACATGTTAGAAGTATAGGCATAGCACTCTATCTTCAGTGTGATAGGTTTGACATTGGGTTCACACACACTTAAACTTCTATGTGTACATGCATAGTTGCCAACCGTCCCAATTTTGGCAGGACAGTCCCGACTATTTATCTCCCATCCCGCAACGATTCCCATCCCAATTTTGTCCCAACATGACATTTCTAGTCCCGTTTTGTCCCGACATGAGATTTCTAGTGGTCTGAATGGGCAAATTTTCGGTATACGTTTGCATGCGTTGATATTACGCACTTCTTTTTATACAAAATAATGTTTGAAATCTTGAACGCTTCCCGCCGTAAATGCATCTATTAACAGCCCAGGATGTAAAAATGGGTGTGGAGGAAGGAGACTTTCATCATGTGTGTAAACTATATGCTTACTGTGACAGAGGAGTTCGTTTGGGTTGGATTTCGTTCTCTTGATGTAGTTGCATTCAGACCTTGAGTTGGTTCTCTTGTAACTGAATCAGGTGACGTAGTTGCATTTAGATCGTTTAGTAATAGGCAAATTAAATACACAAGTTATATTATAGCATTCCTGTTTTCACTTTTTATATAGCATTCCTGTTATATGTCTCTTCACCCTTGGAGGACCCTTGGCATTGCTGGTTTCAGTTTGTTTATGTGGATGTGTTATGCGCAGTTGCCTTTATACATATAATACACTCATATTGAGAACTATAATATTTACTCACATGTTGGTGCAAGTGGTTGTCTGGAAATGCAATTGTACTCAAAGGACTGCAGAGGACTATATACAAGAAGAGACTGGATCGGAGTGACATATTTATTATTTTTGTGAACTTTATGGACATTACTAACCACTATCACTCTTTTCGAGCTCTGAGGAGAAAAGCTGCCTTCTCTGTGTCGGCCTACGCTTAGCTGGTGGTCGTGATTTGGCAAGTGGCTGGCGATATGCCCTGAGCGCTATACTAGTCATTTTCTAGAAGTAGCTTTAGACAGCTCTTTGTAGCTTTTAAGAGCCAGCATTCTGAAAGCTTGTAACTTGCTTTCCAGGCTCTCCAGCTTTTGCCTGCACGACCGGCAAATGTAGTCAGGCAAATCATCGCTTGCACTAACTGGGATCCGAAGTATATAGCTCTCATAGACGCTCAGACAACCTCCGTTCTACCCCCTTTTCTCAAGGTAGAGTACTTAGGTTGTACTGCTGACAAAATGAATGCACTAAAGTGCTCGGCGTCCGTGCGTGCGTGAATGCTGGAAAGGCACGTGCGATTGAAACTCAAGGTTGGCTCTGTACACTGCTGGAAGCACTATAGCTTTGACCGGAGCAGTACGCATGCTTGTACTCCCTCATGCAGTAACCACTGGTGCTTCGCTGTACATCGAGCAGGAATACCTGATCGCGGGTAAGCCATAGTAGGCTAGATTCAATTAGCATATTGGCTCTTTCGCTTGTGTTTCACGCCATAACTCTTGAACGGAACGGTTTCAAAGAGAAAAACCCACAAATGTTTTGACCTCCGTTGCCCGCTGGGTACGTGACAATATTTTCAGGACGAAAAGACGCTCCAGAAGTGAGATGTGACTTAACACACACACACACACACACACACACACACACACACACACACACACACAAACCCAACTACCTGAAGGGTTAACTACAGTAACCCTCCTGCTCATGCGCGCCAAGGGTTAACAAATCCTACACAAAACCGTCGTCATTGCACTTCTTTGGACTCAACGAGTAAACATCATTATCCACGTGGACCTCGTATTCTTGTTCCGTATATTGGTAAGGAAACGCATTATTTTACTGAGATTTTACGGAAATTAGTGCGCATGCACCAACAGTGGTTCCCAGCTCCTCCCGGAAACGGCCTGGGAACGAGGATAATCGATATCGCGATCACAGGTTCGAGAGTCTTGCGCTATCGCAAATGATATGTACATAGGGGCGTGCCATAATGCATATGTGCATGATCACATGCACTATTAACAAGAGAATTGTCTAATAGTAGAGTATATAATCAGCAGCATTGCGCATTTTTGTGTGGACATAGTTCTATATGTACATTTTATGCGGGTTAAGGGGTGCGTCAAGCGGTGTAACCGGAAAATTTTAGCATGCGCAAAGCACATGCCCCTCCTCCACTCTAATTTGCTTCCGACGCGCCATTGCTGGACTGACTATTAAACGAAATGTAACAAATATAGCATGTTGGTAATATACTGACCCCATATCTCAGTATACTCAGTGTACTGAGACACTGAAGTTTCTATTGCAGGTGTAGGAGTGATAGTTTACAATCACATTACATGAAGTCATTGGTTATGTCTGGGATTGCTATGGACTGTCCTGGGATCCTATGCCCCTTTTTTGACAACTAGTTAACCCTGTCTGAGGGCCACAGCCCTTCCCCATCAGTAAAAGGGGGTGAAGCTTCACCATGCCTTCAGCTCCACCCCCTTTTGACGGGGAGGAGGCTGGGCTTGCGACGAGGAGACTACGCGGAAGATGATATATAGATGATATATAAATACATACGATATCTTGGGACATCCCAGGACAGTTTGTGGCAGTCCTGAACATACCTTGGTACAGTTCGTGGAAGTCCTAGACATACCTCTATACACTATCAGAGAGAATATAGAGTGCTCCCTTCTCAGGAGCATTACTACCTCCGGTGCAGGTCAGGGATCAATATTTCATCCCATAGATGTGGCCATGATATAGAAGTAGGATATTGCACATAGGTGTAGGAAAGTGATTACAGTTGGGGGGACACCATGATATAGTGTTCATGAAGACATGGCTAGCGCTGTGACCTAAGCAACGTAACGAATGAGCGCATGCGCATGTGTTTAATAAGAAGGCGTGGCAGCCCTTCATGGTTGCAGGGGCACGTGCCCCAGTGCCCCTGCAGTTCCTATGCCTATGTTGCAGTTATCCTACAGAGTGTGGGTATATATGGCAGCAATATATCTGAGAACATGAAATGTGTTCTGAGATATCTGTGGTGTTGTCATTTTGCAGGCAGTAGTGATGTCATTTGAGTGAATGGCCTGATATATATATCACTGTACCACAATATGTGAATATTTTATAGTTTAATTGTTTCTTGTAGATATGGCCAACCAGTCATCCCAATCTTCCTCCACTAACTCACCTCGTAACGAACTGACTAGCAATGACCTAGCACTCCTCTGTAACATTCTTAACCCAGTAGCCTCAAAATGCTGTGACCTAGGCCTCCAGTTAGGAGTGAAACAGACAAGGATACAAACAATAATAGCAAACAATAGAAATGATTGTGAGGCTCAGCTACGTGAGATCATTTCAGAAAGACTAAAAAATGTCTTGCCTCTTACATGGCATGATATAGTCAGAGCTCTGAGATCTCCATCAGTAAATCATCCTGATCTTGCCAGACACATTCAGTCCTGGTACAAACATCCAGACCTCCAACAGCATCCATCTTATCACCCCCAACAGCATTTGTCCTTAGGTGGGGAGCGTCCCTACCACATGGTAATGATGGGTCTGGAAAATTCTAGCAAGGATACTATATCAGTGCGCAATAGTATAACTGAAGAAAATCCTACCAGGGATAGGATATCAGTGCCCACTTGTAGTTTGTGTGGGGCATGTTTCAGAACCATAATTAAACCAGTTTTCTCATGCTTGCTTTGTCGAAGGGGGCCACCACATGGGGAGAATTACCAGCCTTTTGCACAACTCAGGGGACCAGTGGATATCAGAACACCAGATAGCGCTGCTTGGAGAAGTCCCTACACGTGTCTTCCTCATTATATGAGACCATACCAGACAGCTCCTCCCAACACACTATCTATCACACAATACTATCCCACTGCCCACTCACAAGGTAGCAGTGTCACTCATTCAGCACAGTTTGACACCTTTGTCCATTATGTGAAAACCACTTACAAGCGATGTGAAATTGAGAAGAATCTTAATGTCTTGAAATGGCCACCGACTCCCTCAAAGATATTCATTAATCTGGCTTGTATTGATATGGAGACTACAGTGAACAAAGACAAAGCAGATGAGTATACAAGAGCTATGGTAGAGGATGGTAATATTGATGTCATAATGAAGGAAAAGAAGAATATTGATTTTGAGGATATTGTCCGAGATTTGCCCCCAGTCACTGCTTTAGAAAAGGTTGTGCTAGTGGAGGGTGCTCCAGGTGTGGGGAAGTCGACCTTTGCATGGGAGTTCTGTAGGAGATGGGAGAGAGGAGAGATTGCTAAGCACTATCAGTTAGTGCTACTGCTCAGGCTGAGAGATGAGAGAATGAGCAGAGCCAAGAGTCTGAGGGATCTCATCTATCACGCCTCAGAGAGTGTGTGTCAGACTGTTGTAGGTGAACTGGAGTCCACATTTGGAGTCAACACTCTGATAATATTAGAGGGATTTGATGAACTTCCTGATATTCAACGAAAGGAACCCTCCATTTTCTTACAGCTCATTCTTGGCCAGCTGTTACCACATGCTACCATAATGATTACAAGTCGACCCTGGGCAACTGGTAAAATAATGAGAAAGGTTGAAGGCAGAATATTCCAGCATATAGAGGTACTGGGATTCACAGAAAAAAATATCGTGAAGTATGTTAGAAGTGTGTTTACAGGAGAAGGTAAGAAGATAGCCAGTGCCATTGACCAGAGTGTACCATGTTCATATAAAGTGAGTCAAGAAGCAAAGACGAGCATTGATGATGTGATGGCATATATTGATACATTTCCACAGATAAAGGCATGCATGTACATTCCTTTGAATGCAGCCATAGTGGTTAGCATACATCAAGAAAGTAAAAAGGGAATGTGCATTTTACCCAATACATTAACTGAACTGTACTATGCCTTAACTCAAATATTACTACTTCGCTATCTGTATGGATATACTGATTATAAGGAACAGGAATGGAATATCGATTCTTTTGAGAAGGACTTGCCTGATAAAGTGTACAAAAAACTGCTCAACATCTGCAAGGTAGCTTACAATGGTGTCTGTACAAAAGGTAGGGAAAGAGTACAACTGATATTCTCTGACCATGACCTTGGTGGTTGTGAAACACTTGGTTTCATGCAGTCTGTCACTGAGGTGTATGTGATGCATGGACGGAAGATGTCCTACAACTTTCTCCATCTAACAGTTCAGGAGTTCCTTGCTGCTTTCCTGATCTCTACCAAGTCACCAGCAGAGCAACTGGCACACTTTCGGAGACACAACGATGGTAGATTGAGAGTAGTGCTGAGGTTTCTTGCAGGTCTTACAAAGTTAAATGTAGTTACTCCTGATCAATTGAGAAGTTTATTTGGTGAGCCTACAGTAGAAGAAATTGAAAAGCACCAGACTCCATATTGCAATCCAATGAGACCTGATGTATGTGTTAGTGCACATCATACCAACTGGCTGTTTGAAGCCCAGAACAGTGAGCTACTCCAATCATTATTCCAAAACCACACAGCAAGCTTTACCTTCACAAGAGGAATGCTACCATTGGAATATTATTCTGTCGGCTATTGCATTGCACATAGTCATAGCAAGTGGTCATTGACATTTGATGAAGACACAGAGGAAGAGAAACTACACATGCTTGTGAGTGGAGCCAAGACTTGCTGTAGTGACTACAGAGTAGCATTAAACACTACATCAATGACATCAAAAAACATGCACATTTTAATGAATAGCTTTAGTTCTAACGTAGAGGAATTATATCCCTTTAAAATTCCTGACAATCTATCCCTACCACCCCTTACTAAACTACGCATACTGGAGTTACAAATAGATAATCATGAATTTACTTTCAATATATCCTGTGATTCAACTTTCCCTTCTCTAAAAGCACTGATCATTAGTTCAGGTCATGAATGTATCACTCTAGGAACCCAAACATGTGCGACTATTGGTAAATTACTCTCATCTACATCTCTTAAGACATTTCGTCTCTCTGCATGTAGTACACATGTAAGTAACAAAGATATGAAAATAATTACTAAAAGTTTGATTGACAATATAAATCTACCACTGAGGAGTCTGGATATTGACTGTAAGTGTACATTCACCACTACTGCCACAAGGTCTCTTGTACAGTTCATCACAAGGAGTGCTACACTACAATACTTTAAGATACACATTGATAACTTTGAAGATGTTGATATATTTGCCAAAGGTTTGAGTGACAATGTAGCTCTACTTCTGAAAGGTCTGGATATTGACTGTAAGTGTACGTTCACCACTACTGCCACACGGTCTCTGGCAGAGATCATCACAAGGAGTACTACATTGCAATACCTGAAATTGCACGTTGATACACTTAGAGATGTTGATATATTTGCTAAAAGTTTTAGTGACAATATAGCTATACCACTACAGAGTCTGGATATTGACTGTAAGTGTACATTCACCACTACTGCCACAAGGTCTCTGGTACAGTTCATCACAAGGAGTACTACACTGCAATATATCAGAATATGCCATGTTACATTCAGTGCTCAAAAACTTATAGAAATGACTGAGACAATACACCACTGCTCCAGACTGCAGGAGAAGCAGCTCATGGAATTGTCATTTCATGTGGAATGTTCAGAAGATGTAGTTAATCTGAGACACATGATCAAGGACCATCCTGACATGCAAAAGAGCATAACACACTGGGATAGAGTAACTAATGTTCTCTCGTCTTCAACAGAAATTGAGTATAAAAGAAATGAAAAGATGAACGCCTCAGCAGTGAATCTAGGTCTT
Source organism: Theonella swinhoei (assembly GCA_963970385.1). Taxonomy (NCBI): domain Eukaryota; kingdom Metazoa; phylum Porifera; class Demospongiae; order Tetractinellida; family Theonellidae; genus Theonella; species Theonella swinhoei. The sequence goes on along the minus strand of OZ019949.1, from coordinate 3,234,470 downwards.
GGGTGTAGCCACGACACTTCCCTCAATTTGATGAATATGGGTATTGGTGATGCTGGAGCAGTAGCCTTAGCTCAGGCCCTCCATCACAACTCCACTCTAAAGTGGCTGGACTTGTCTAATAACGTTATTACTGATGCTGGAGCAGTAGCTCTAGCTCAGGCTCTCTATTATGAATCTACCCTGTTGGGCCTGTATTTGTCTGGCAATGATGCTATAGGTAAAGAGGGTACTCATCAGCTAGTACAGGCTCTGACTGTGAACGCATCCATTACTACATGTGGTCTGGGACTTCCCAGTAAGTGTGAGGAGTATGCCACACAATGTACACAGTATAATACAGTGAAGAACAGAATTAAATTTTGGTAGCCAAGTGCAATCTATGAACATAGTTACTTCAATGAGAGCTACACTAACAATAGAACAATTATGTGTATATGAACTATTACGTGTATATGAGGACTAAAGAGCAATTGCAATGAAGGGAAAGACAGTGCCAGTCAATCTGTGTATGTACCAACAGCCACTGAGAGTATTCACAACATGTGAACCATGTCATCAAGTTACTCCACACCACATCATCATCAATTTGCCGATTTAGCAATTTTTTTAGAAAGTCAAACTGCCAAAAAATGAAGTGCTAAACCTTTGGCGTGTATATAACGCATGCATGCAAGAATCTTGAAAGTCCACACGCTATTGAAATGTAACAGGAAGTATATGGAAGACTTTTAGGCAAAAGACTAAAGAGAAATTAGCTCACTATGTTACATTGAGTCGTATTCCAGGTAGCGTTACCCTATTTTTAAGACCCTTAGAAGGCTCTGCGGTCGAAATAGTGCACAGAATGCCGCTGCAGTAAACTCATAGGATTTCACAGTAAGCAAATAACGCCATAACTTTTGAATGGAGAGTTTATAGGAAAATCTGTTCTTATAAAAGTCTGCTCTGTGTTGCAGCCATTGGTACCTTCATTTAAACATATAAGCTTACTGCATCTCAGAAATAGGGCATCAGACAGACGCACAGATACACAGACACACAAACACACAGACACACAAACCAGGTACCATTACCCTTGCTGTACATGTGCTCTGAGGGTGTGATTACACTGTGCCATATCACATGGCATTCAAATTGCTAAACTAAGATTTGCCAATGGTGGGCTACTTACCAAATTTAATGCTCGCCAAAGTTTCTCACTACATACATGGTATACAAGCAATATATCATGTTCATACATTATGTGTACAAGAGCAGCAGAATTATCTAGACCAGTTTATATCTATATCATGTATGGATGCATATGAAGAGCAATCCTGGACAAATACTGTAGTGTCAGTGTATTTGTTCATACACTACATCTCAATCAGTAGGAGGAATGGAGGGAGGAACATGTGATGTAGCTGTGACTACTTCATACTGAGCATCACCTCCACCATCAGTTGGTTTCAATATAAGGTTAGTTTTCCTGCCAGAAATGACAGGACTTCAAAATGTTAGAGAAGTCGTTAACTCTGATGGCTGATGATATTTTATAGCCCAAATTAGCTCTTCATAAGCTCATTCACTAATAGTACTATACAGAGCATGTAAATAAAATGACTTACTCATAGGCTGCTTCTCCTGAGAACTTGGATAGATCATAGGCCTCATTAGTACTGGCTGGGATGTCTGCTGGATCTCTGAAAAATATCATATGTCATAATTATTTGACAGGCAGAGTATACTGATTGCTCTGCTATTGCAGGTGATCACCTATAACAGTCACAATAGTGCTTTTACATACTTGTTTTTCATCTCAGTGAGGTGCCACCCTCCATGATTTCTCACTAGTAAAACTACCACAATCATCACTGCCATAATAGCTAGCACAGTAACTGCCCCCAACACTACTCCTACAATAGCTGCTGTGTAGTCTCCATCAGATCCACCAGAGGACACTATATCCAGTTTACATACATGCAATAATAACATGCTAGAGTACTTTGGAGTTAAATACTCCACTCACCTGGAGGTGGTCTTGTTGAAGAGAGTTCCACACTTACAACTCCTGGTCCAACAGAAGTACTGGCCGAGACCTGTACTGTATATGTCTCTCCAGACAGCAGATGACTTATCTCTACTGTAGTTATATTTTGAGGTACATTGATACTCTTAATGTCTTCACTATTGGAGGCAGGCCAGTAGTTGACTGTGTAGTAGATGATGTGTCCTCTTGCCTCCACTAGACTGAGAGCAGTCCAGCTCACTATCATATGTGTAGCATTCACTCTCTCCACACTTAGATCTCTTGGGGCCCTCGGAACTGTAGGTAGTATTTAAAACTTCATAATGTAAATTTTCAATGAAAATGCTTACCATCCTCTTCAGCATATGATAATTTGCTAACATTGTGTCCACTACCCTTCCCATTGGTGGCAAAAACAGTTACATTGTAAGGAATTCCTTTCACTGGAATGAAAAGGCATAACACAGATTAAAGCAACATTTACTGTATTATACCTAGAATTTCAGTCAATATTTTGAGGTCTACATCCGGTGTTCTGCTCAGTTCAGTGCCAGTACTGATGTCCGTGATAGTGACAGTGTAGTTCAGAGTATAGTCATTTGGCTCTGCTGGTTCTTTCCATGAGATGTTCAGTTTCCTCTCCATCACACTCACCACCACTAAACCTTGTACTGGACCTGGGACTGGAATAACAATGGAATATACATTAATAAAAAAAGCAGAGCAAAGAAACTTACCTCTGGCAGTGACTGGTCCAACCACAATACTTGGAAGGTGTTCAGACAATGCCTGAATGCTGACAGTGTACACACGTTGGGTAGTAGTCAGTTCAGTAAAAGTGGCAGAGAGATCATTGGAAGTTCTGTTTATAATTGTCACATTATGATTTGGATGATGGTAATAGACAAGATATCCAGTGACTGCATCTCCTCCAATAGGACTTGACCAGAATACACTTATGGTAGAACTTCCCTCACTAGTAGTGACAGTCAAATCCATGGGAGGGTTGGCAACTGTATGGGAAACAATACTCACAGTATACTTGAGTCATAATTATTTATTCAGTACCTCTTATACTGAGTTGCGCTGAATCTGATGATGGTTTACTGTTTTCTACAGTACATGTATAGAGTCCTCTCGATCTCCCAGTCACATTCAGGGTGTGAATGTATTGAGAAGAATCAGTGTTATTCAACACAGTCATATTTCCTGTTGTGACTACTCTAGAGTCAGGATTGGTCCAAGTGACAGTTGTAGCAGGTCCACCAGTGGAGATACAGGTGAGGGTGAACTGAGGATGGGCTTTAGTTGGAGTAGAGTATAGAGTGAAGGATATGTTACCCAGTATTGTAATATCTGCTCAAAAGTAAAAAACAAGATGTTAGTATACATTATTTTAAGGTAAATTGTTACCACCTCCACTTTTGTAGAGTCCAACATAGAGAGTGTGTACTGTCAGTGTGTCATCCTCTACCACACAGTGATATATTCCCTCAGATGGAGGATCAGTAGCAGTGTTCCTCAACAGTCTCACAACCATAGGACCTCTAGTTCTAACAAATCCTTGAATATCATCACTTCCAAATCCACCAACTCTGGTCCCACTTGGTCCATACCAGTTTCCTCCAGAATGACGTTTGTCATCATTGTTAATAACAGGATGGTTAGTATTACAGATCAGGGCTGTGTTCTCAGTGGATCCAATATCACTGATCAGTACCTGACTGTTGTTATGGATGATAATATCATTTAGACTGAGTTACACATCTGCAAAAAAATATTTTACCTATGAGTTAGCATTCAGCCAAGTTCACAAATATATTACAAGTGGAAAAAAGCATTTTTGATTCCTTCATATTTACAGCCATGATGTATCATTCCTCAATCATGTTTACACTCATGTGGTAGTGTTACTGTCATTATATCAGGACTGAATTCTCCAGTACCAGCACTGTTTACTGCTGCCACTTTAATGGAGTAGGTAGTTGATGACATCAGATTTGAGATAGTGGATTGTCCTCCCAAGGCAGTATGATTCTGTGTATCACCACTCTCCTGTGCCTCATACTGCACTAAGTAACTAAGTATGTCTCCATTATGATGGACACAGTCCACTTGTCTCCACTGGACAGTAATTTCAGTACCAGTCACTTTAGATATGATTACAGGAGTGGGAGGAGCAGATGGAACTACAATTGACAATAGAACATTACAGCTAGTTTGTAGATGCATCAATTACTCATTCTCTTTCATTCATAAGGCAGAGAGGATCAAACTAATGTATATTTAAACATCTGAAATGTAAAATAGGTATGAAGAAACTGATGAAAGGGCTAAATATTCAACAATATGTTCATAATTTACTCATCTACAAAGATTCTGTTGCTCGAGGACCATGCTACCATTTCATGTAAAATCAAGATGAGCAACTATGTCAATTTTGGGTTAGGCTATTTAAGAAGGCAATCGATGTTTTTTCACTTTTCTTAGTGTCTCAGTAACTGTGTATTCTATCAACTTCGAGAGTCTTATTGTGTATAGAACAGCCAGTTATGTGTGTAACAAAGCTTGTAACTGCAGCACTTGTCAGCAGATTAGGACCATTCTCCGTATTAATAGACATGTCAGTGCTACATATCTGGACTACTGAACCTCTGATAATAAAAAGAAGGTACAAACAGTGGGTACCAACTTATGAAGGGCTTGACACAATAATAACTTGTATATCAACATCATTAATTTACTAACCATCTGGGAGTGTGGTGGCTGTGAGGCTGTCTTGTACAGTCCCTCCATCACTCAGTATTGCAGTCACAGTGATGGAGTACTCAGTGGCCTCCTGAAGACCAGTCAGGTTGTACATTGTCTCACTACCACTAATGTCACTGATGTCATTAGAGTCAGTGAAACACTGAGTGTTGTTAGTGTTGGAGTAGGAGATAGACACAGTTTTACTAGTAGATAAGAACTCCCATTTAACTACCAGTGAAGTTGATTGTCTTACATCATTAATAGTTGCACGAAATACTCCTGTAATCAAAACCACTATTACTAATTCTAATTAGAACACAATACATCAATGTCCTGCCTTACGTATTGTGGGAATGAGGTAATCATCACTAGCAGTAATCTGACGGACATACATTCCTCCACTGACAGTTACATTACATGTGTATGTTCCATCATCCTCTTCAGTTAGAGGACTGATAGTGAGGCTGTCATGAGATATTGTGTACCTCTCTCCATTTATATCCCTTGGACCCATCCATTCAATGGTGATAGTCTCATCATTGTTCACATTAGGATCCAGTGTCACAGTACATGTGAGGGTGAGGCTACTACCAGCATACAGAGGAGGAGTGTGGGATGAGGTGACATCAACAACAGGTGCAGGGACTATGAGAATGACAATTAGCATACTTCTATATTCAGGAGCATATGTAAGCACGCATTTTTCATGGCTCATGTAAGCATGGCAGTACTATGGACTTAACATATATATGTGTGGGTATACCTGTCATATTGAGACTCTCCAAAGCAGTAGCATTGACAGGTCGTATGTATTCATTCACTGTCTCTGGCCTGACAGTAACAGTGGCAGTGATCTGGCCACTATCTGAGATGGTAATAGGTGAGTAAGTGAGGGAGGCTGTGTAGCTGTCTCCACTACCACTGACAGGAGAGATGGTAATGTGACTGTCATTAACTATGACATCATTCCCTCTTCTCCACAATATATCCAGTGATTTATCCACATTTACTCTACTATGATCACTGAAAGAGATGTCAGCAGTTAACACAAACTCAGTCCCAACCAACACAGAGTCACTGTGAGATCTGGTAATGGTCACTGTAGGCTGAGGCACTGAAGATGTTAGACACATAAACAGTACCAATACTGCATATACATTTAATACCTAAATAAAAAAGACACTCACTTGGAAGGGTAATATTCACACTAGTTGTAATACTTCCATTAGCTGTACAAAAGTACTGTCCAATGTTAAATACAGTTATACTCCTTAGTATGATGGTATTGTTGTCCAAGTCTTCTCCTATTACTGGTCCATTCCATCTAAACTCTGTAGCTGGTACACTACTGTCATTAAACATAGCAGAACATATGAGGAATGTTACATTGTCAATTGTAGAAGAAGTGATGGTGATTATTGTCGAATTTGAAATGGTACCTGCATTGGGAATTTCTATCTGTGATTGATAGTATCATAGTTAGTGTGTAAAATGTGGTTAGTAAGAGTGTTTAGAGAACATAAAAATCAAAAACATTCATCAGTTTTATGGTTTTACATAATGCACAGGTTTCTGCTTGTGTACACTGTGAATAGAGTTACTGTAAAATAGGGATGGAAGTTTATAAAATAAAGGCGGTTAGTTATGACAAGTTTAAATTGTTGAAGGATGTGGGATAGAAGTGTCAAAAGTATAAAATACAGCAAGGCAGGGAATGATGGCATGTAACAATACAGACATACATAACCCACATGTAACAAAAGGTTTGGGAGGAAGAGGGTGTTGCCCTCAAGAGGAGAGCCCTCATAGGAGGGTTATGAATGTTATTATTGTTGCATGCCATCCTTTGCGTTTTTGCTTCTTTGTTTCTATACTTTTTGGCCAACCCTATATAACTTTAACAAAAATGTTTTTACATTTCATTGTGATAGCACATTTGAGATACTTGCACATATTTGAGCTCCACTCCTTTCTGGTGTGCTCGTAATGCATGGTGATGTTGACATCACACCACTCTGTGTGTATATAACCTAACAGACCATTTACATAGCTAAATCTATCTATCATGTGATCTAGATCTGCCCTTGCTACATTGTATGCATAGTAGGTATTGTCTATTGGCACTGGCCAATGCCTTACAGAAAACCACATGGCTATATACATTCCTGTTCATCTAAATTGACATACAGTGACACACATGGAGATTATAATTACCAAGTATTTTAATGTGTAATGAATACAATGCAAATATCATCTGTGGTCAACAAACCCACATAGAGATTCTTATAAAAACTCTCTATAACCACAGAATGTATAAAGACAGACATGCCATCTCTATTTAATGTAACCACTGCTTTAGCTGATGATGGTTTATTGTTGGACACCAAACACTCATAGACAGTAGCTACATCTATCTGGGACACTCTCAGAGTGTGGGTATATTGGCCAGTGATGGAATTGTCCAAGACTGACACTTGTGACCCATTATTCACCACAGTTACCACATCACCAGGAGACTTTCTGGTCCAAATGACTGTTGTAGCAGGTCCACCAGTGGAGATACAGGTGAGTACAGAGCTCAAATATGTCATTGGATATGAAATGTTAATGTTACCTACATAATAGGAATATATCACATCATGATGCTGCCAACTGCAATGTTTTCTAACAAATCAGCTTTCTTTCACAATCATACCTCCAGACTCATACAGTCCCACATAGACTCTCTCTCTTCCAGTACCACCTTCACCACTGACTGCAACTGTCTCAATAGCACACTGATATATACCAGGTAGTATTTCTTCTCTGATGCCAGACCCATGCTCTAGCCTAACTCTCTTATGCAATTTTTTCATTACAATTGAACGGCCACGTCTATCTACAGCTGGGGCATGATGAGGAAGGAACCAGTCTCCATGACCATCTGAACCACTGCAGCATGTGTCCAGGTCAGTGTGACAGACCATCTCTCTACCACTATCATGAGTAGCATTGCCACCTTGTCCCACTAGACTGAGGTCCACATAGGAATTGTTGGGTAGTATCTCTCCCATGAAGGTGAGATAAGGAGCAGTCTGAGAGTGGACCTCCACCACACACCAGAGGAAATGGAACAGAAACAACACCACAGACAGCACATTCATAGTCAGACTTTAATAAACAGTGTTCAAGGTATGCACTATATCAAGCTACACTTCATATCTACACAGGCTTATGCTATGAAACGTGATCAGAGAGAAATGTGAAGCAGTCACTATATAAAGCTGCATATGCTACACTTACTTTGCAGTATACTATAGACTACAAAGACTGTTCAAGCTATATATTGTGGTATATACATGTTGCATTATGCTATCCTCATGTGTGTATATTGCAATGTTATTCCCACTTCTAATGTATACAAGGCTACCACCTACTTCATTGTATTTCCATTATTGCATATACTGCTGTATGGTTATTACTAGTCAGGTATGTTGATTTTACATTTGTACAAAAGACAATGTCGGTAAACACTTATGCCTAAATAGAGCTGCATGTCATTTCTAGGTGAATTAAAATGAATAATAATTGGCTACTCTGCTCTCACACCAATCCCACACAGAGAGTATACCACTTCTCTCTCTCTATAATGCATGTCTTTCTTAAATATGAAAACATCAATGCTAAATTACCATACATGGCATAAATATACACTCATGTAGTAGGCATGTATATATAGATGTATGCAAAAAACTAACAGTTTAAAGTGTGCCTACATGAGAATGAAAAATGTGTAAATATGGGTAAAACAGTAGTCAGAAATAACTGTACACAACAAGATAGTAGAGAGTACAGTGGTGGGATAGTATGTGGTACTTCAAAACACACTTTATGATTTGTGGCAATAGTAGCATTTTCAGAAACATGTATAAAGAGATGCAGCATAATTAAGACACAGATCCGAGTTCAAACCACTCCTTGAATTTCACATATCTTTCCACACAGTTGGCAGCCACCTCTTGGTGTGAATGTGCCACTATAATTAGAGGTACCATGTAAAATAGCATACCATAATTTTATGCTTTAATGTACTTACCAAAAAAGGAGGAACAAAGGATAGTCACTTCTGGTACTGGAAGATCTGAGAAAGTTCAATTATCCCTGATAGTTAGTATGTAATTGGTACATGTAAGTATACCTTGGACATCGAGAGCCTCGTTCCCAGTATATGTAAGGTATGTATTTAGTGAACTGACAGTAACAAGGGCAGTGATATGGCCACTATCTGATATAGTAATAGGTGAGTAGGTGAGGGAGGCTGTGTAGCTGTCTCCACTACCACTGACAGCAGAGACTGTAGTACGAGTGTCAAAGAGATGGATCACTGTGACTTTTGCTGATGGTCACATTAGCAGTCTGAGAGTGGACATCCACCACACACCAGAGGAGAAGGAACAGAGACAACAGCAGACAAATACCACCCATAGTCATACTATACAGTCACTGACTCTAGGGTTTAGTGGGATGCTGAAGTGTACCAAGCACATTACAAAACACAGACCATTAGTACAACTAGTAAATTTGCCATGTTTACTTTTAGTATACATGCCATTATCCATAGTATATAGTAGTATATTGAATGCACATAGTATTCTCAGTTAAAAGAAAAACAGAATGACTCTACACTCAACTAATTATGTGTGCATATCTCATGATACTATAGTGAGGATTAGATGAGGTTGAGTGTTACATTCATGCACGCTATAAGCAGACAAGGAAGATTTGTTTGATAAACAAAGAAAATGTGTTTAAAATTACAATGATATATTTCTTTCTTTTTTTCCTGGGTATTACTACCAGATATAGTAATCTCTACTTCAGTATATGAAAAAATAGTTAAATTCCCTTTCTCTGGCTTTTCACCAACATACAGTATTGCTATACTGGATAGCATGAAAACAGAGCTATATGACCATATATGGCAAAAAGTATGGGGAGGTACACTCATGAATGTAGGTGTATATACACATTGAGTGTGCCTACATGAGCATAAGAAGGAATGTGTAAACAAGTTAAAACAATTATCAAGAAAAACTGAGAAGTTCAACATTCTAGCATTAGTGTGTAAGAAAATCTCCAAGCTTAAAACAACCAATATTAGCACTGTTTCTTACACTACATCACATCACAAAGCATTGAAGTTGCCAAATTAAAATGTGTACAAGACCTGCAGCAGAATTACTAGTTGCTATACACGTAGATACATACATACACTCATACAAAGGGTAATCATTTTAAGTATATAGTACAGTCCAAATCCTGTACACATCGTGCTGTCAGTGAATGTGTTCATACACCACATCTCCATCAGTTGGTTGTGGAAGAGGAGGGATGGAGGGAGTAACATGTGGTATGGCTGTGCCAATAGCGACTATTTCATACTGAGTATCAGCTCCTCCATCAGTAGCAGGGTTAGGTTTGTTGTTGGAAGTGCATATTTTGTCGGGATTTCTGGACAAACAAAAACATTAATTAGGGAACCCTGATGGCTGATGATGTTATATAGTGCAAATTAATTTGCTCTTGATAGTCTCATTCTCTAATATACAGAGCATCCTAACACTGACTTACTCATAGGCTGCTTCTCCTGAGAACTTGGATAGCTCATATGCCTCATTAGTACTGGCTGGAATGTCTACCTTTTTTAGCGGACCTCTGGAGAGGGATATGCATGTGTTATGAATGTAAGGCTCTCTCATATACCTCATATGTATCACACAAGACATACTTGTTCTTCCTCTCTGGGAAGTACAACCCTCCACAATTCTTCAGTTTTAAGAATACCATAACTATCACTGCCATAATAGCCAGTCCAGTAACTGTACCCAACACTCCTCCTACAATAGCTGCTGTGTTGTCTCCATCAGAGGACACTATATCCAGTATGCATACATGTATGCAAGGGAATAGAGCAATTCAAGTAAACATTAAGAAATAAAAGCAAACTCACCCAAACCCACTCATCAATGAGTGAGTAGCTAAACACTATATTTACCTGGAGGTGAGCATATTGAAGATTTTTCAATACTGTCTCCCTTGCCAGCTGAAGTACTGGCTGAGACCTGTACTATATATGTCTCTCCAGACAGCAGATCACTTATCTCTACTCTAGTTATATTGTGAGGTACATTGATACTCTTAATGTCTTCACTATTGGAGACAGGCCAGTAGTTGACTGTGTAGTAGATGATGTGTCCTCTTGCCTCCACTAGACTGAGAGCAATCCAGCTCACTATCATATGTGTAGCATTCACTCTCAGCACACATAGGTCTCTTGGAGCTCTCGGAACTGTAGCATGGAAAAATCTGTGGTATAAGCATAAATACTTGATATAATATGTAATATTTACCACTTTCACTGTTAACATTGATACTGATATCATCACTAGCATTTGTTTGATGGAAACCTCTTGTGACAGTGCCAGTACATGTGTAAGTGCCAGTATCCTGGTAAGCTAAAGGATTGATGGTGAGACTGCCAGTGTAGGTAGTGCCAGAGCCACTGGCAGCAGTGACTGAGTATCGTTCCTGTGGTATGTCCTGGAGACCACTCCATTCAGTCACAACCCTCTCACCACTGTCCACATTAGGATCCAGTGTCACAGTACATGTGAGAGTGAGAATAATACCAGTATAGAGAGGAGGGGTGTGGCTGAGAGTGATAATTACTGCAGGTACAGGAACTGAAAGAATGAAAACAGGATAGTTATGGAACATGTTTATGGAGATCATAAATTATGGCTATAATATCATAGAAATAAAACTTAACAACAATAGTGTGTATTTGATATTATTGAGAAATTAACTCACTGTTTACATTGATAATGATATTATCACTAGCAGTAGCCTCAGTGAAAACATCAGTGACAGTGCCAGTACATGTGTATGTACCAGTGTCCTGGTAAGCTAGAGGACTGATGGTGAGACTGCCCGTGTAGGTACTGCCAGAGCCACTGGCAGCAGCGACTGAGTATCGTTCCTCTGGTATGTCCTGGAGACCACTCCATTCAGTCACAACTGTCTCACTACTGTCCATGTTAGGATCCAGTGTCACAGTACATGTGAGAGTGAGACTAATACCAGTATCGAGAGGAGGGGTGTGGCTGAGAGTGACAGTCACCACAGGTATAGGAACTGAGTGAATGAATACAATATGTATACTTAAATGAAGAAATCCACATAATCAAATACTGTTTACAGGTAACCAGATAAGTCTCCATCCCCCACAGATTACGTACTATAGTCACAATATTAGAGAGTCGGTAGACTCTATGTATATAGGATGGCGCCAACACACCCATTAAGAATTAACAAATGTAATGGCTCAGAACTCTCAAACATGGTAGCTATAAGCACTTAAAAACATAACATGGCCTACGAGTGTTTCTATACACGATAACACTCTTAAATGTGGTAAAATACACCGCTACAATGACATATGTGAAATTGCTAAAACCCTGATTTTCTCATATTGAATAGTGCAGAACTCCCGAATGGTGCTGTTATAAGCTTTTATAGACACATAATATCACATACGATTGTTTCTATAGAACGAAAAAACAGTGAAACCAGAGAGTAAAAACATTTTCATCAAATGTTGAAGGATCTAGTGATGGCAGTGTTAAAAGTAGAGAAACAAGTGCAGTATATATGTAGCAAGACAGGGGATGAGGACAGCAATACAGGGGATAAGGACATGCAGTATATATGCAGCAACACAGGGGATGAGGGCATGCAACAATAGCCTCCCTACAAATGTTTTCACTCTCTTTTAACACAAACTCTGATGTTCTGGTGCATTGTGTAGAAGTCACTTACATTCAACATGTAGTATAGTTTCCTTTCTGCCAGTCTTCCTCAGCATAATCATTGGAATATTTATGATTGCTTCACAGTAATACAAAGCTGTATGTGAGGTACGTAGAGGACTGAATGTCAGAGTCTTCATACTCATGACTCCACTGTGAGTAGTGTCTCCCACCATCACACCATTCCCACTGCCCACACTGCCTCCATTCCACTGTACTGTGGGCTCAACTGTAAGATGCTGTACTACTGTCACAATACATGCCCATTTTAGATCATCTCCAGCAATTCCAATAGTAATATTAGTGATACTTACTGTTGGAACTGGGAGATCTAGAGGAAAGAAGTAAAGAAAAGCTGTTTTTTTATAATTGCCTTTTACATTGTCACTGATTACCTTCAACATACAGTGTTGTCATATCGCTAACAGTTTCTGTAGTCTGCACACACACTGACTCATCAGGTAGACTAACAGTAACAGTGGCAGTGATCTGGCCACTATCTGAGATGGTAATAGGTGAGTAGGTGAGGGAGGCTGTGTAACTGTCTCCACTACCACTGACAGCAGAGACTATAGTACGATTATCACTTGTAATGACAGTATTGTCCACGTTATTTCGTTGTTTCCAACTGATATCTACTGCTACATTCACTCTCAGATCATTGAAAGAAATGTCAACTCTCAGTTGAAATGTAGTCCCAGCATACACTGGACCATCACGACTTCTACTTATTGTCACTGGATGAGGGACTATACAGAAAAACAGGTATGTACACAAAATTATCACACAATATGGTAGTATTGTATATATAGGGATTTCTATGGTCTATCCCCATTCAAAACCATATAAAAGAATTTGTTAATTTTCACTTTCAATTTGAAGCCTTTAATAATATCAAGGTGAAAAATGTGTTAAAAATAACCAGAATATGCAAAAATTTGTTGTGTTATGATGTAAGATGTACATATATCTGATTTCCACATTTTGTCCATGTTTTCCATCTTCTTCCTCTTCCTCTTCTTCTTCTTCTTCTTCTTCTTCTTCTTCTTCTTCTTCTTCTTCTTCTTCTTCTTCTTCTTCTTCTTCTTCTTCTTCTTCTTCTTCTTCTTCTTCTTCTTCTTCTTCTTCTTCTTCTTCTTCTTCTTTCTTCTTCTTCTTCTTCTTCTTCTTCTTTTTCTTCTTCTTCTTCTACTTGAAGAAGCGTAACTCAATAACCGTAAAATCAATGAACTTGAAAGTCAGCATGTGTAGAGATATTATCGCTAATAGCAACCCTTGTAATACTAAGGTTAACACTCTTCTCAATGCAATACATGGAAAAACATGTGTATAGCACACTAACCAAGAAGTAATCAAAAGAAAAGAAAGAAACTCAGAAACCTAACAAAACAAACACTCCTCCAAAACATACAACACACGACACATAACACACATAGAGTGGAGCAGGACACCGGATGCCCAGCCTTGAGAACTGGGGTGGTGGGTTGAAGATCTTTTATGGCTAGCCAACTATTCCCACACACCCAGTGTCCAAACACAAATAAACTACTAACATACACAGCCCAAGGCTTAGAAAATATACTGAAGTAAGTACACATACATGTAACAGTCTCTAGGCTTAGAAAAAATGGCTTAGAAAAATAAAGTAACAGCCTCATGGCTTAGAAAATACATAAATGACGTACAGGTATAATATTTTCGTTAACCCTTGTAGTTCTTGTACTACTGATCATTATATCTCCCAGCAATGTATTATGAATGAGGATAACTAATGAGCATGTGAAGGACCGCAGCCACAGATAATGATTAGGTAGTTTAAGGTAGTTAGCTTAAAAGTTAGTTTTTAGGTAATATCCCTACACCCTTCACCACATCTACCATATAAGGATTTTGTTCATTTTCACTTTCAATTTGAAGTTGATTTCACTTTTAATGATATCACGGTGAAGAATGTGTGAAAAATAACCAGTATACTGTGTTGTGTTGTAAAATGTGTGTAATATTTTAAAAAGTTCTTTTCACATTTTGTTCATGTTTTCCATCTTCTTCTTTTAAAGAAGTGTACCTCAATAACCATAAAACCAATGATCTTGAATCTTTGCATGTGAAAATGTATCATTACAGGATAGTTTAATATTCTTTGTTAACCCTTGTAGTTCATGTACTACTGATCGTTAGTGAGGGACTATACAGAAAAACAGGTATGTACACAAAAATTGAGGATAACTAATGAGCAAAACTCAGCAACCATGGTAACCATCAACCTGAAAGTCAGCAAGTGTAGAGATATCATCGCTAATAGCAACATAACAAAGGCATATGTTATTAACCCTAGCATGTGCTCTCCATATCCATAAATATCTGTCCTAGTATTGAGCTACTGTATAAATGAGTGATTAGTACTGAGGGCGTGCTTTGGTTGCAAGCAGCAGCTGCGTACACTTTGGTAACTACAGAACTATAAGCAAATTAAACCTGCTAGCAACGTACTGTCAGTCACCAGCGCTTTGACTTGGTAGTATATAGTATGGTGGATGCCGTTTCTCCAGCAAACGGTATATAAGCTTACCGAGGTACATACGTACGTAGAGGCAGAGCCAACACACTGTACGCGTGTGCAGTGTTCTGACAGTGAGAATAGCACAAGAATCGTCAACACATCTCTGTTTTGCTTATGTAGTACTAAGTGCTAGTTGCTATAGTGCAAATCGTCAACACGTTCTCTATCAGCCAGTGCTAAGCTTTTGCGCATAAGCGGCACGCGTAAATGACGTCATTAATGAGTCTTTTCTCATTACGTAATCGTTTTATTGTATGACGCAGGCTAACTATATACGTAAAACGTATGTACTATGCACGTACATTCAAAATAATCGCTATATACATGTACATGTATTGCATTGTGAGAGTGTTAACATCAGTATTCCAAGAATCACAAGGGCTAATAACATATGCTTTTGTCATGTTGCTATTAGCGATGATGTATCTACACATGCTAACTTTCAGGTTGATAGTTACCATGGTTCCTGAGTTTTGCTCATTAGTTATCCGCATTCATAATACATTGCTGGGAGAGATAACGATCAGTAGAAGAACTACAAGGGTTAACGAAATAGTTATATCTCTATTCCCCAGTACGTATTGATACATTTCTACATGCAAAGTTCATTGATTTTATGGGTATTGAGTTACGCTTCTTCAATAATAATAATAATAAGATGAAGAACGTGGCAAAAATGTGAAAAGCACTTTTTGAGATATTACGCATATCTTACATCACAGATCAACCAATTTTTGTTTCATCAAAAAGCTAGGGTAATTAATTATTCATATTTTTATGCGCATGCGCAAGCCCAGCTCACAAAACGCATAGGCGTCGCCCGGGGGAACAGGGGGCCATGGCCTCCCTCCCTTTTTAGTCCATGGAGTAGGCGTGGTCAGCTATTGAGCGCTAGTCGACGTTGTCCAGCGATCGCGATCGCGTTGGTGTACTTGGGTACGGGGTTCGCGTTATGGTCGACAGTCTTGCGCTAGCGCAAATGTATCCATGTATACGTACATGGATTACGCGCACTATTAACAAGAGAATTGTTTAGAACTGTTTAGAACTTAGAGTATATAATCAGCAGCGTTATGGTATACAAGCGTTAGGTAGGATCGTGGCTGGAAAATTTTCGCGTGAGAAAACCCCCCCTCCACTCTAAATTTGCTTCCTATACCTATGGAATGATATTGATACCACGAGTGCACATGCGCGACGACGACGGTTTTCGCGAGCGAATAATGTTATGAATATATACAGTGGAACCTCCCATAACGGACCCTCCGAGAAGCGGACACCCACGCTACAACGGATACTTGCCGTGTTACGGATTGAAACTACCATAGCTGTGATACATTAGCAACCTCCGAGAAGCGGACGCTTCCCGATTCCGGACAGCGGACAAAATCTTTGCGCCGAACGGCGCTCCACCGTGCATTTTTGCCTCTAAATAGCGGACACCCGGAAGCCACTCCCCTAAAGTTGCAAAGTTGCGCTTGCGCAGTACGGGGCTATGTACGAGCGCAACGTCAGTAAATTCATTGTGTATACAGCGAAACCTCACACGCGTTACAAGGAAGCAGTACTTGCTTTAAAAATGTACGTGTACAAGTTTCTTGCATTCAAAGGACATGGAAAAAGTGTGTATTGGTCAGACAATTAGGATTGCCAATATTACACATCAATTCAACTATTTTACACACTAACTCATGTACAAACTTCACTACATTACTTATATTCCACCCCAAGTTATAAAATTAAAATATTTCTTGAACCTCTGAGATAAGGACAACCTCCGAAGAAAGGACAAAAGTGCCGTTCCCAAAGTGTCCTTTCTTCGGAGGTTCCACTGTAATCTCAGTGGCATTAAGGCACGTACCAGCACTGAAAACACACTGATGCTGTACCTCTAAAACTAAGAGGGCTAAATACATCAAATATTTGTAAACAACAGCATATATTGATCACACCCATAAACAAGGTCACGTGATGTATAATGAATGGATAAACGACAAACCGCTGCAACTCTTCATCGTTGAATTCCTCAGTGGTCTACGGCAAGCGCGCAATATCCGTCTCTCTGCCCTTTATTGATCGGGCTACTCTCCTTCAGTGGAGGTAATAAAGAAGAAGAAGAAGAAGAAGATGTATATGGGGGGCGCGTACCGTTCATATTAAACGTTATTTGTTTAGACCAGCAAAGGTAAGGAACTAGCTAACAGAGAATCACTGCACTTACGTCAAACTGTAAAAGAAGTCTGAAGTCATAATATCTCGAATGGGAACTTACGTAATCTTCGTTTAGCCGTGTTAGGACAGTTACCTACTACGTTTACAGAGTAGTGAATAGACCTATACCTCTATTCACAACTTATTTGGAAACACTAGTCAACACAATTGATAATAGCCAAACGTTTCAGTCACTCTCTGTGACCATCTTCAGTGGCAATGTACAAACACAGTAGTGCAGGCAGTACTTACACTAGCTAAAGAATGCATTCTAATAAATTAAATACCAGTAATTACTAGGCAAAGATAAACTAGTCCAAAGGGATCCGGAGTTGTGTAAACCTAAGGAAAGTTACAAAAATATAAACTAAAAATATAAAAATAAAACTAATGACTCTATATAAAACAAAACTAAGTGAAATGAAATCTATTTTGAAAAGAGACACTTATATACTGAGGGTAATGATCCCAGCTCACGGTTAATTGTGCTGTTACACTGAATAAGCCAAGATTCCATATTACACTGCTGATGGCGATCTGGGTTAGTTTCATTCTTTAGCTAGTGTAAGTACTGCCTGCACTACTGCGTTTGTATAGTGCCACTGAAGATGGTCACAGAGAGTGACTGAAACGTTTGGCTATTATCAATTGTGTTGACTAGTGTTTCCAAATAAGTTTTGAATATGTTCTCTACTAGTCAAGCAAAGGTTTTCTCAGACCTATACCTATGCTAAACGTCAGAGTCGACTGTTCCCATTCATGTAGGTTAAAGAGCTATCCATCAGCTATCTTACGAAGGTAGAGCTATAGCTACTACGTTGCTTACCGCTGGCCGTTGCTGCCTTTTAGTTCGCGACCGCTACGTCCCTAACATGTCCCATTTGCGCATGCGCAACGACGATGTCCGTGTGACTGACAGTGCTTCTGCATCACTTCTGGATGCTACTACCCTTTTCACTAGGATGTTGTTAGGTTAGGCGTCTCTGCTCGTTGTCTGATCCGCAATACAAACATATGCCCGCCTGTTTAAAATTTTCCTCACGTTAAAATATAGTGTTTACGGTATACGTAACATTTTACGTAAAATACGCGTAAATAATTTTTGGGACGCTCCACGCCCCTGAGATGACATTGGTCCCGCAGTCGCGGGACCTGCGGTACGGTGTAATAGTGAATATTGTCCCCCCCAAAAGTTGTCCCCCTAGGATTCTTGGTTAAGGCAACTGTAGTTCATCTTCTATGGCATTTCTGATAGGGGGACATTATTCACTGGTGAATAATGTCCCCCCTAAAATGCAGCTGGCTGACTGATAGCCTCGTACCCAGGCCGCGTGGGAAGGGAACGAGGCTGTAGCTCACACAGGTATGTAAACTCTAACCACTAGCCCTAAAATGATCGTAGCTCTGCTTTTAGGGCTAGTGGTTAGAGTTTACATACCTCGGTCAGCTACGTGACCCCACGCGGCCTGGGTACGAGGTAGCAGTTGGATTTCTAAGTGCCTTAGTGCTGCCTTTAATTTTATATGTTATATGTGTTTTATGTTGTTATACACACCGAGAGAGAGAGAATAAAATAATGCGCTGTTGCGGTTCGTTTGCCAACGTCGTGTGAGTGCTGGCGCGATATTGAATACTTCTGGGAGGGGAAAGTATTCGCTAGTGAATACTGTCCCCCCATCATAACATTATCACGTTTGATATCTTCGAAGGCTTTCAGAGCTTTCTACAATGGGGGACATTATTCACTGAGGGGGGAAGCGTATGGATATGGTCAGCATGTACTAGTGAGAATTATTGCTTACAATAATAAAAAAAATGATAAGAGACAAGTAAATAAAATATTTAGGAAATTTGAAGTGTAATATAGGGATTGCATAAAGATGAGCAGAGACAAGATTGGGACACAGATATGCTATATACATCAATGTATTGTTGATGTGCATAGCATGTCTGTGAAAGTCACTTACATGGAATATATGAACTAATAAACCTGCTTGCACGGGCAGTTTTCATTAAACCAATAGATGGTATGTTAATGATAGCCTGACAGGAATATGTTCCTCGATGTGATGTACAGAAAGGACTGAATGTCAGTGTCCTCATACTCATGACTCCACTGTGAGTAGTGTCTCCCACCATCACACCATTCCCACTGCCCACACTGCCTCCACTCCACTGTACTGTAGGCTCAACTGTAAGATACTCTACTACCTTCACATTACATGTGAACACAACATCCTCTCCAGTTATAACAATAGAGGCAAAAGGAAGGATAGTCACTTCTGGTTCTGGAAGGTCTGAGGGAGTTCAAACTATTATAATAGGTCTATTATTGGTATATGTATACCTTGGACATTGAGACTCTCTGTCCCAGTAGCTGTGAGGTATTTATTTACTGAACTGAGAGTGACAGTGACATTGGCAGTGATCTGCCCGCTATCTGAGATGGTAATAGGTGAGTAGGTGAGGGAGGCTGTGTAGTTGTCTCCACTACCACTGATAGCAGAGACTGTAGTACGAGAGTCATTAACTATGATTACTATGACACCATTCTCTCTTATCCACAACATATTCAGTGATATATCTCCATTCACTCCACTCAAAGAGATGTCAGCAGTCAATACACACTCAGTCCCAGCATATACAGGACCACTGCGACTTTTGCTGATGGTCACAGCAGCAGTCTGAGAGTGGACCTCCACCACACACCAGAGGAGAAGGAACAGAGACAACAGCAGACAAATACCACCCATACTCATACCACTATACCGTCACTGCTATCAGTAACTCTAGGGTTTGTAATGGGAAGCTGAAGTATAGCAAGCACAGTCAATATAAAACACACACCATTAGCACAGCTAATTAGCTAATTTGTCACATGTAGTTTCGTCAATTTAAGTATACATGCTATTAGTAGTAGTGTATTACACAGACTTACTGTCTACTGAACATTCTCAATGCACATACTACTTTCAGTTAAAAGAAAAACAGAATGACTCTACATTCAACTAGATTTAATTATGTGTGCATATCTCATGATACTAAAGTGTATAAAACATTTCCATTAAAATGTTAAAGGATGTAGGGATGATAGTGCCAAAAAGTACAGAAACAGGTGCAGTATTATGCAGCAACACAGGGGACAAAACTAAGTATGTATGCAGCAACACAAGAGATGAGGGCTTGCAATAATAATATGCGTTACCTGAAACTAAATGATGTAGCCTTCCTACCATCCCTACATAGAGAGTCTACTGACTATGTGATAGTGAGGATTAGATGAGGTTGAGTGTTACATTCATGCACACTATAAGCAGACAAGGAAAATTTGTTTGAAAAACAAAGGAAGTGTGTTTGAAATTACAACATTTTCTTTCTTGTATTTCTGGGTATTTACTGCCAGATATAGTAATCTCTATATACTTCAGTACATGAAGTTAGTGTATGGCTGAGAAGCTATATATGGAGACATAACTGAGAGTAAGGAGATGTCCATCACAGCACTTAGCCTCTGGAGGGATGTCACACCCCCTCAGCTGTACTGGGATATTATTACAGAGAGGAAATTAAATTAACTCAACACTCTAAGGCACAATACAGATTGCAGTGATGCTCCCATGCCATTCTCCAATAGCCACATATATTCTACAGAGGACCTTGTGTTGTAATGTCAGAGTGACTAAAAGGACACTCCTAACTCTTAAAATTCACATTCTTTACATGTGTTCATACATTTCAAATCAAAGGCTAAATTCTCTTTCCTCTGGCTTCTCACCAACATACAGTATTGCTACACTGGATAACATGAAAACACAGCTAAATGACCATATATGGCAAATGTATGAGGCGGTACACTTATGGATGTAGGTGTATATACACATTGAGTGTGTCTACATGAGCATAAGAAGAATGTGTACACAAGTTAAAACAATTGTCAGGAATAACTGTACACAGTTATGAAAATAGTATTAGTGTGTAGCTCTAACTAGATATAATGCAGTCCAAATACTCTTCATATTATGTTGTCAGTGAACTTGTTCATATACAACATCTCCATCAGTAGGTTGTGGAGGAGGAGGGATGGAGGGAGGAACATGTGATGTAGCTGTGTCAATAGTGACTACTTCATACTGAGCATCAGCTCCTCCATCAGTTGGCCTAAATACAGGGTTTGGTTTCTTCCCTATATTGTTAGGATTCCTAAACAAAAAATAGTTGGGGAAGCCTTTAACACTGATGACTGATGATATTATCTATTGAAAAACTCATTTTCTAATATACAGAGCATGCTTACTCATAGGCTGCTTCTCCTGAGAACTTGGATAGCTCATAGGCCTCATTAGTACTGGCTGGAATGTTTGCTGCTTTTACTGGACCTCTAGAGACAGATGTACACATGTCATGAATGTATGGCTCTTGATCCCTCACATATGTATACTATGTAATTATTATACAAGACATGTAATGATTTAAGACATACTTGTTCTTCATTCCAGTGAAGTGCAACCATCCACAATTCCTCATTAGTATGACTACCACAATCATCATTCCCATAATAGCCAGTAGAGTAACTGTGCCCAACACTCCTCCTACAATAGCTGCTGTGTTGTCTCCATCAGAAGACACTTACATATATGAAAGAAAATAAAGTATATAGTCTAGGTGTATAAAGGTTTCTTGGAAGAGTATAGTAGTGTTAGACACTACACGTATTCTCACCTGGAGGTGGCCTTGTTGAAGAGAGTTCCACACTTACAATTCCCTCTCCTACAGAGGTACTGGCTGAGACCTGTACTATGTATGTCTCTCCAGACAGCAGATCACTTATATCTACTCTAGTGGTGGTGTTGTAGACTTGTACAATGAAACTGATAACCAGTTCACTATAGGAGGTAGGCCAGTAGTTGACTGTGTAGTAGATGATGTGTCCTCTTGCCTCCACTAGACTGAGAGCAGTCCAGCTCACTATCATATGTGTAGCATTCACTCTCTCCACAGTTAGATCTCTTGGAGCCCTCGGAACTACAATAGTATGCAATTAACTGTGATTACAAAAGTCATATGCAGAAGGTATGCTACTTACCATCTTCTTCAGCATAGGCTACTTTGCTAAAATTAGGTCCATTGCCCCTTCCATTAGTAGCAAACACAGTCACATTGTAAGGGATTCCCTTCGCTAAAGTAGTTAGCATGACATAGCATGCCTATTATGTTACATCAAAAACATGCATCAGGTATATATACCGAGAGGTTGAGAAAGTACTGTGAACTGTTCTGTATCCAGTATCACAGTTCTGCTCAGTTCAGTGCCAGTACTGATGTCAGTGATAGTGACAGTGTAGTTCAGAGTATAGTCATTTGGCTCTGCTGGTTCTTCCCATGAGATGTTCAGTTTCCTCTCCGTCACACTCACCACCACTAAACCTTGTACTGGACCAGGGACTGATTGAAATAACAAATGAATGTGCATAAAGAATAAGCAGAAAATTGCAATAAACTGACCTCTGGCAGTGACTGGTCCAACCACAATACTTGGAAGGTGTTCAGACAATGCCTGAATGCTAACAGTGTACACACGTTGGGTAGTAGTCAGTTCAGTAAAAGTGGCAGAGAGATCATTGGAAGTTCTGTTTATAATTGTCACATTATGATTTGGATGATGGCAATAGACAAGATATCCAGTGACTGCATCTCCTCCAATAGGACTTGACCAGAATACACTTATGGTAGAACTTCCCTCACTAGTAGTGACAGTCAAATCCATGGGAGGGTTAGCAACTGTAGAGAACAATATTCACTATCATAATATGTCATAATCGTTAATTCAGTACCTTTTATACTGAGTTGTGCTGAATCTGATGATAGTTTACTGTTTTTTGCAGTGCATGTGTACAGTCCTCCCATTCTCCCAGTCACATTCAAAATGTGAGTATATTGTGCAGAATCAGCATTATTCAACACAGTCATATTTCCTGTGGTGACTACTTTAGAATCAGGATTGGTCCAAGTGACAGTGGTAGTAGGTCCACCAGTGGAGATACAGGTGAGGGTGAACCAAAGAGTGTCATCATTGAGAGCAGAATGAAGAGTGAAGGATAATTTGTCAGGTATTGCAATAGCTCCTGTCAAAGGAAGCATGCAGAACTGTTTCATCATAAAAATAATTATATACCTTACCATTCTCACTGTTGTGAAGTCCAACATAGAGAGTGTGTTCTGTCATTGTGTCATCCTCTACCACACAGTGATATATCCCCTCAGATGGAGGATCAGTAGCAGTGTTCCTCAACAGTCTCACAACCATAGGACCTTTAGTTCTAACAAATCCTGAAACATCATCACTACCTATACCACCAACTCTGGTCCCACTTGGTCCATACCAGTCTCCTCCAGAATGACGTTTATTAAAATTGTTAATAACAGGACGGTTAGTATTACAGATCAGGGCAGTGTTCTCAGTGAATCCAATATCACTAATTACCACATAACCATGGTTAGGGATGATAACATCATTTAAACTGAGATACACATCTGCAAAGATATTATGGATGACAGTTGACATGACAGCTCTAGTCTCATCACTATTCTACATGTATATGAATATGAAAATTTCCTAAAACCAAACCACATCATACTCACTTGGTTTTGTTACTGCCATAATTGCTGGACTGAATTCTCCAGTACCAGCACTGTTCACTGCTGCTACTTCAATGGAATATGTAGTGAATGACATCAGATTTGAGATAGTGGTTTGCTCTCCTATGACAGTGATTGTATTGTTACTTCCATACCGCACTAAATAGAATATTATCCTTCCATTTTGAAGGATACAGTCTAGTGGCTTCCACTGGACTTCAATCTCAGTACCAGACACTTTAGTTATTCTTATTGATATTGGAGGAGCAGATGGAACTGAATTGAAAAAGTAATGGTGATTTTAAGCCAATTTGTGCCTGTTTCTCTAGATTATCATAGAGTCGGTAGACTCTCTATGTAGGGATGGCGCCGACACGCCCATTAAGCTTTAATAAAAGTAACGGATATGATGTTTTAAGCCTTTTCAGACAAACTACATGCTCTGTGAGTGATTCTATACACTTTAATACTCTCAGAGTATATAAAATATAGAGCTACAGTGAATCTCGGAATTCTGTAAAAAAAAAACGATTGTTCATCATCTTCTTCTTCTTCTTTCTTCTGCAGTTCAAACGGCCTACCACTAGAAAGTATAAAAAGTAACTCCATATCCCTACATCTGTAAATACCAAAAGGGATTATGCATGTTATGATTGTTGCATGCTATCATCCCCTGCCTTTGTCTGCATGCATGCTGCACTTTGACCTTGTTTCTATACTTTTTAGCACTTCAATCCATTACATCCTTCAACATTTTAGTGAAAATGCTTTTACACTTGTATAATCAGGATGATGGAAATTATCTAAAGTAAGAGTCAGTGAAAATTTAAGTAGCATATGAAGGGGCCTGTAATGTAATTATATTTCAGTTTACAAATTTAAGTCATCAGATACTAACCAGCTGGGAGTGTGGTGGCTGTGAGGCTGTCTCTTGCAGTCTCTCCATCACTCAGTATTGCAGTCACAGTGATGAAGTACTCAGTGCCCTTGTGAAGATTAATAAGTGTATATGTTGTCTCACTAGCACTAATGTCACTGATGTCATTAGAGTCAGTGAAACACTGAGTGTTGTTAGTGTTGGAGTAGGAGATGGAGTAGGTAGACACAGTTTTACTAGTTAACTGAAATTCCCACACGACTGTCAGTGAAGTGAATTGACGTGTAACGTTGAAACGAAATATTCCTACGATAACAGTGTTGAAATACATATTTTATGTGTTGTAAGGGAATATAACTTACTCTTCACATTGATAATGATATTATCACTAGCAGTAGCCTCAGTGAAAGCATCAGTGACAGTGCCAGTACATGTGTATGTACCAGTGTCCTGGTAAGCTAGAGGACTGATGGTGAGACTGCCAGTGTAGGTACTGCCAGAGCCACTGGCAGCAGTGACTGAGTATCGTTCCTCTGGTATGTCCTGGAGACCACTCCATTCAGTCACAACCCTCTCCCTACTACTGTCCACATTAGGATCCAGTGTCACAGTACATGTGAGAGTGAGACTAATACCAGCATAGAGAGGAGGGGTGTGGCTGAGAGTGACAACCACCACAGGTGCAGGAACTGAGTCAATAAATAAGAGATGTGATATATTGTGGAGCTCAATAATGGTTTGTGTGATGATGAAGTTAAAGCACAAGACACATTCTTCACAATTTCAATGCAGAAAAATATTTTATCAGATCTGAAGTCACTTACTTTCAACCACAACATTTCTTCCCTCACGTTTAGTCTTTCTCAGATCAATAGATGGTATGTTGATGTCAGCCTGGCAGGTGTACAGAGATCCATGTGAGGTACATAGAGGACTGAATGTCAGAGTCCTCATACTCATGACTCCACTGTGAGTAGTGTCTCCCACCATCACACCATTCCCACTGTCCACACTGCCTCCACTCCACTGTACTGTGGGCTTAACTATTAGAAGGTTTTTTACTTTCACAGTACATGTCAATATGAGATCATTTCCAGCTGTGCCACTGAACATACCAGTAATAGTCACAACTGGTTTTGGAAGATCTGCAAGAGAATAAAAATAATACCAACAATAGTTAATTTCCTTTAAAAGAAATACCATAAACAACAAGAAGTTCTGTATCAGTATCAGAAGTCCCTGAACACATGGACTCATATGGACCAACATAGAGAGAGACATTAGCTGTGATTGGGCCACTATCTGAGATGGTAATAGGTGAGTAGGTGAGGGAGGCTGTGTAGCTGTCTCCACTACCATTGACAGCAGAGACTGTAGTACGAGTGTCATTAGCTATGACATCACTTCCTCTTGACCAAGTGACATTCAGTGTTGTATTCACTGTCACAGATCTGAGTGAAATATCAACACTTAGTGTAAACATAGTTCCAGCATACACAGTATCTGTGTGACTTCTGTAGATTGTAGTCTGCAATACTATGTATAGGGAAGAAAAGTAAACAATAATGGTTATGTAATGTGAGATCACACTATCACTCAGAAGTTACTAACTTGGATTATTAACTCTGATGTATGCAAGAGCCTTGGCAGTCTTTTTAATAAATGTTGTATTGATTGTAGCCTGGCAGGTATAAGACCTTGTATGTAATTTACAGAGAGGACTGAATGTCAGAGTCCTCATACTCATGACTCCACTGTGAGTAGTGTCTCCCACCATCACACCATTCCCACTGCCCACACTGCCTCCACTCCACTGTATTGTGGGCTCAACTATAAGATACTCTACTACTGTCACAATACACGTCAAATGGAAATCTTCCCCAGCTGTGCCTTCACGAAAAATGCCTGGGGAACCAGCTATATTCACAATAGGTGCTGGAAGATCTGTATATACAAAATAAATGAAGCCTTAATAGCAATGGGGTAATGGTAGCTACACACCTTCAACTGTTAGCATCACTCTATTAGCTATATTTATGAGTGTGGACTCATCAGATGTACTGACAGTGGCAGTGATGTTGCCACTATCTGAGATGGTAATAGGTGAGTAGGTGAGGGAGGCTGTGTAGCTGTCTCCACTACCACTGACAGCAGAGACTGTAGTACGAGTGTCACTAGCTATGACATCATTTCCTCTCCTCCAAGTAATATCCAGTGATATATCTCCATTCACTTCACTCAAAGAGATGTCAGCAGTCAACACAAACTCAGTCCCAGCATATACAGGACCACTGCGACTTCTGCTGATGGTCACATTAGCAGTCTGAGAGTGGACCTCCACCACACACCAGAGGAGAAGGAACGGGAACAACAGCTCACACAATGTGCTCATAGTCAGATTGTTCAATTTGCTACTATGCACTGTAGATAATGGCTAAAATAACATTAGATTAGAGGAATGCTTACACATGCCAAATTGCTAATTATGCTAAATGGCTCTGTGGAGTGCATTACTACACACTAATAGCAATTAGTATTTTAAGTTCTTAATGAACACTGTTACAAATTCATATTTAGAGAACACTTCCCAGTGCATTATGCGGTTTAGACTTAGTGCGCGAGGAGATGCAATAACGCTCGCGGTTGCGTAATGCACGAGCCGTAGGCGAGTGCATTACTTCATCGTGAGCGTTATTGCATCTCCGAGTGCACTAATGAAACCGCTTGGGCAGTGTTTTCTAAATATTTTAGTGCTGTCATGTGACCTACAACCAATCGGATTCGAGGAAGGCTTCGAAAACGCGTCGGGAGAGAGAGAGAGAGAGAGAGAGAGGGAGAGAGGGAGAGGGAGAGGGAGAGGGAGAGGGAGAGGGAGAGAGACCAGACTCAGTGGCTGAACGGTTATGGTCCAAAGCTGTGGACTGGGAGGTCAATGGATCGATACTCGCAACGGGCATTCTTTCTCTGACCGGACCTTCACCCAGGGTCTTAAATTAATTGGGAAGAAGCCTCATGCCTTTAAAATAGGTATTAGCCCTATGCCCAAGTAGGCAATTACAACTGCATGTGGCCTTGATGTGTTCAATGATGACATCATTGCTACCACCTAAGAGGTACATGGCCACCATTGCACTACGTGTGCCTGGGTGTGGTCAACCCAGTAGGGTCAACCCAGTAGGCACAGGTGGATACTCGTTAAAACGGTAGTCATGTGACCAAATGGAAGAAGAAGCACTAATTCATATTTTAAAAGGGTACACAAAGCATTTTCCATTATACATTGCACGCAATGTAATATGTATGCAACTATATCTGCCTAGTATGTTTTAAACATTCTTGAAGCAACTGTACAGCTCTCTTGGAACAAGTCAAGCCATGTACACTCAACTAGCTAGAAATATTGTCTATATACACCTTTATAATCTTGAATCTTTCAAAGTGATGTACTAACAGATGAATGACCTACTCCATCATTGCAAACACACAAGGAAGTGTATGATTGCTAGTTTATCAACTGTCTGCTTTTCAGTACTCATTGTAATGCTCAACTTGGAACATGCACTCTTCATTGCCATCCTTCAAACAATCACTACTCACATAGCTACATGTTTCTAACATAATTAACACTGCAATACAAGGTGTAATTAGAAAACTTTTATATCCTATTCTGGAAAATGTCACTGTCAGTGCGTTATCTCACCATTGAACCCACAGTGCAGTGAGGTAACAGTAGTGTACATGTAGTCAATGGGAATTCTGTGAAGTATATAGGGAGGCACTGCTTACAGTACAGTCGTGAGTACAAGAGTATGCTCCCATTCACTCCACTTAAGTGTAATGCCACATCTGATATAGCTACCTAACCTCTTTTTACACGGTTTATAGCACATTCATAAACATAGCAATCACCTATAATGTTTATTAATATCACACCTTATAAAATTGAACACAACCATTATTCAATAACATTCAGTAAACATTATTTTGTAAGCTATTGCTACATGCACATACACAACTAGAATCTATGAGTGATCTCTCTATTAATTGTTCTTTTTCCACACTGCATACACATTCAAACCACCTCTTTGAAGTTGGCATATGTTTCAAAACTGTCCACATAGTTAGCAACCACCTCTTGGCAGAAGGCATAGTGTACCTGTCAGGAAAATTAAAGCTGATGAAGCTTTCGACTTCTGACACACACCTAATATCATGCAAATTGCATGCTTTTATTATGTGCATTACTGTGTATACCTATAGTTAAATGTTATTATGGGAAGCATATGTTTATGTTTGCTTTTAACTTACAGCATCAGGGACCAGTCCAGCTCTCTGTATACGTGCAGACTTGACTGCCTGGAAGAAGTCAACCACACCTTCTGTCTTCAGTCTCTCCAACTGAGAGTGCAGACAGATGAATGTTCCAGTACGACCCACTCCATCACTGCAAGAATAAAGTACTGTCAATATAATGTTCAGTATATTATTGACAGAACTATGATCCGTAAAACTTATATACCTTACCTGCATGTGTTCTACTATTACTTACATATTTTACATTGTGTTATTTATTCTCCAGTTACTATACCTGCACATGACAATGGTGTGTCTGCTGGGGTTGGTCCGCTGGGCCTTGCTGAGGAGGTCTACCAGAGAGAGTATCGCTGAGGGGTGTGGCACCTCCTCCAGGGGCCAGCTGGGCAGTTGTAGGAGTGTGACAATCCTGCGTGGTGATGTCCCCTCACTCTCTGCCACCTCCAGCCTCCTCTCAGTGATGTCTCCATAGCCCCTCAGCCTCTTCAGGGTGACACTCAGTTTCCCATACACCTCCTCAGCACCATCCACACCTGCACTACCTGAACTCTCCGGCCAGAAGCAATGGCTGCTCTCCTGCATGATAGAGAAGGTACACTCACTACTATAAGCTACACACATACATACACATACACTTTTATATGCATGTTATGAAAAAAACATTTCAAATGCTCCATGAATTTATTTACAGTACCATGTCTTTCTCCTTCATCTGACAGAGCATGATAATACAGCTACACTGATTCTCCCACACCATCCTCCAGAAGTCACACACAGTGTTCTCTAGAGGACCCTGGGTTGCAATGTAGGCTCTACGTTGCTTGTATCCCTGTGTTAAGTTAGTGGCACATAGGAAAATGCAGATGCTTATTAGACAAGTGTGTTGCTCACATCAATGAAGGAGGCGTTGATGTAGTCAGAGCCAAGTTGTTGGTCATGCCACAGTCTCACACGAGCAGCTTCATCTGAAATGCCATAAACATGAATATGTATCACTAACTGCCACGATAGAGGATGGCATGATAAATCATTCCAACAGATGTTTAGAAAGGAGATAAGACAACAAACACAACAAGAAAAACAAGCAGTCAGTTTTAAAAGACAAGCTGGCCACCTTAGGTGTGATCCAACCCATGACACTCACGTTCTAGGTGACAATCTTATCAAGTTATACAGAGGCAGCTCAGTTAGCTAGGCCGAAACACATGCATAAATCAAGGCAAAACAACCACAACATGATAAAGAGGAGAACTCAAACTTAGTATTATGGAGATCATAAAATATACAATAATATTGGATGAACTGTTTAATATTGCAAGGCTTTTGTACTCCCATCTCTACATCATTCCAAATGTTAGTGAAAACGTTTTTGCTCTTATAGACTGTTTAAAATTGCAGTACCAAGTTGTGGGGGCGGTGATGAGAGGTAACTAGTTAAGTGGATGGGGTGGCTATAATAACTAAAAAATGCAGACATTGTGTACACAGATTGCAGAAACACAAA
Source organism: Theonella swinhoei (assembly GCA_963970385.1). Lineage (NCBI taxonomy): Eukaryota > Metazoa > Porifera > Demospongiae > Tetractinellida > Theonellidae > Theonella > Theonella swinhoei. The sequence goes on along the minus strand of OZ019949.1, from coordinate 3,203,762 downwards.
TTATGCTATAAATGTAATAACTGTATGCAGCATGTATATGTACATAGTCCTAAAGTTAATGCTCCTAAAACCAGAGCTGCTAGAGCTGTTTGTGAAGAGATGTGTTCCTTCATAGCTACAATGTTAAAATACACAGCTCTGAGATTTTGCCAGAAAAAAGTAACTACTTTGTGGGCAAAAGATCAGCACACAATTAGCAAGATAAATACTACAGTGTACATAGCACTGCTACATCGACATAATGACAGATAGGTTGCACATGTGAAACAATAATTTTACTGGAGACTCAGGGGCATGCAGCATAAACATGACGGAAATGCAATTGAATGTGTACATGTATAGTATGAACTGACTTGGCAGCTTATCTGGAAACCTGTTCTTTTCAACATTGTATTCTGCCTTAGCCTCCATGTATGAGGCCTTGGCTTCTGAGCTCACATCCTCTAGTATCTGGGGAGAGAGTGGCGGGGAAGAATAAGTCATTATAAAAGAAAGTGCTTATCTTCATAATTACGACCTGAAATTGTTTCTCAAAGCCAGTGACCGTGTTTCCAGTGACATTCTTCTTCATTTTGTTCATACTGATCCTAATGTCAGCAGCTGCTATGTCAGTCTCCCCACACATCACTAGCTCACTCATAGCATCATGGATGAATATATACTGAGCCTATTATCAGCAAAATTTATTAATCACCAAAGTTTTCATTACATCTGTAAATTTTTTGAACAACTGGCATGCTTAATTGCAAAGTTACCTGTGTCTGGACCATCTTCATACGCTGTCCTCTCATGGCCTTCAGGATGTTATAGATACTCAGAGTTCCCTCTCTCTTCATCTGCTGCATCACATGGTCCAGGAGGATAAAGGTACCAGTACGACCCACCCCAGCACTGCAGTGTACTAGCAGGGGCTGGTCCAGGGACACTGGGTACTCCTTACGCACACGTCGAATGAAGGAGATGAGGGACATGGCATTCTGAGGTAGACCATGGTCAGGCCAGGCAGTGTAGTGCATGTGAGTGACTGTCATCTCTCTATCTGGGTCAGACATCTGCCAGATGTACATTTCAAAATATCATCAATACACTACACGTTTCTCTTACTTTTTTAAGTTTGATCTTCCTGATCTGATACTCAGCAGATGGTGTGATGGAAGTGAGGGTCACAGTGAACTGCGATCCAAGGTCAATAGTAGTGTTCAGTTGTCCAGGCCAGTACTGCTCACACTTTTCCTACACAATTACATTTGAAGCAAATACATGCCATGGTAAATAGCTGTGTTTAGAAAATGGCTGTATAGTAGGCTTACCCTACTATCCTCCACACAGCGAGTGAGCATGACAATGGTAGTGAGCTGATATTCCCACACCATCTGCCAGAACTTCACTACTGTCTCTTCAGTTGGACCTACAGCATACACAGAAGTAGGGTGAGTTGAGTAAAGATAGCCAGTGTACATACACGCCGCAAAATCACATCACATGCATGCACACTAACCTTGTGAAGCAATGTATGCATGCTCTTTCTCAGGGTAGCCCTGAGGTAATATTGGGAAACAATGAAAATCACACTTCATAGTAATCTTAGCTTACATCAATAAAAGAAGCATTGATGTAGTCAGATCCCTCATCATCTGCGTCTTTTTCCAATACCACACGTGTGTGGTCATCTGCAGTATACGTAATATAGTTGGATGGTAACATGAAGAGATGGTACACCTTGTAAAACTTACATGGGCAAATGTTCCTGAATCTGTTCTGAGGTATATTACAGGGAAGAGTGGCTATCTCAATTGATGGCTTAGGTAACTTATCCAGTGACTGTACATTAAAAAGGGTATTAACATAAAGTATAATAATTGCTATAAAGCTATGCTGACTTTATATTCTACTTCAAATTTCTGGTCTCTGTCTTGATGCATCTCCTTCACATGGTCTGGGAAGTCATCTTCACAGATATCGCTAAGACCAACAACTACAAGTAAAAATCCAATTAATGTATATGCATATGTATCTTGCAGAAAAGAGAGGAAGTGACAAAATGGTGCCTATAGTTTAGAGAAATAGTCACCTTTATCTTCTTCCACTGTAGCCACCAGATCCTTCATCTCTAATCCATCTTCACCATCACTGACGTCATCTTCCTCTCTCTCATATGGTTTTCTTCTTAGTGGTTTACTTGTAGACTGACTATCAATCCTCTTACGCCTGTTGTAAATACATACCATAGCAGGACTTGAGCTAGAGTATATGGTTCAAAGTACATACCTGAGAATTACAAGTGAGATGACAATAATTACTATTACAGCTATGATAACAGCAAGAATGACTCCCACTACAGGACCAGCAATTGGTGGATTATTTTGAGAGTCAGTGCCTATAGTGATGATAAAAACATACATGAGGAGGTATATCTGAGTGTAAGAAATGCTGCTTACTCTTTTCTTTAGTATAGGCCACTTCGCTGACACTAGGCCCCTTACCCCTTCCATTAGTAGCAAATACAGTCACATTGTAAGGAAGTCCTTCCCCTAAAAATAATCAAAATATAACAATGTGTAGAGGAAACTGTCAATCTGATGTACCGAGATTTTCAACGAGTACTCCATGTCGGTCCATATCCAGTACCACTACAGTTCTCAGTTCAGTGCCAGTACTGATGTCAGTGATAGTGACAGTGTAGTTCAGAGTATAGTCATTTGGCTCTGCTGGTTCTTCCCATAAGATGTTCAGTTTCCTCTCCATCACACTCACCACCACTAAACCTTGTACTGGACCAGGGACTGGAATGGTACATGAAAGTGTATAAATAAAAAGGGAGAAATAAGACAAACTTACCTCTGGCAGTAACTGGTCCAACCACAATACTTGGAAGGTGTTCAGACAATGCCTGAATGCTGACAGTGTACACACGTTGGGTAGTAGTCAGTTCAGTAAAAGTGGCAGAGAGATCATTGGAAGTTCTGTTTATAATTGTCACATTATGATTTGGATGATGGTAATAGACAAGATATCCAGTGACTGCATCTCCTCCAATAGGACTTGACCAGAATACACTTATGGTAGAACTTCCCTCACTAGTAGTGACAGTCAAATCCATGGGAGGGTTGGCAACTATAGAAAAAGCAGTAGGGAAGATGCATCTCATTTTGTCAAGTAATATTATATACCTTTGATATAAAACTGTGCTGAATCTGATGTTTTTCCATTACCCACAGTACATGTGTACAGTCCTCTCAGTCTTCCATTCACAGTCAGTGTGTGGATGTACCGAGGTAAAGTATTGTTTAATAGAGTCATATTTTGTATGGTGACTACCCCAAAGTCAGCTGTGGTTCTGGTCCAAGTGACAGTGGTAGCAGGTCCACCAGTGGAGATACAGATGAGGGTGAACTGAGGACTGGCTTCATTCAGAGTAGAATGCAGAATGAATGATATATTGCTCGGTATTTTGATATCACCTGAAAAAATACAAACGGAAGTTATCAATACACCTTATTATACACCACTCCTACTGTTATAGAGATCAACATAGAGAGTGTGTTCTGTCATTGTGTCATCCTCTACCACACAGTGATATATCCCCTCAGATGGAGGATCAGTAGCAGTGTTCCTCAACAGTCTCACAACCATAGGACCTCTAGTTCTAACAAATCCTGGAACATCATCACTACCTATACCACCAACTCTGGTCCCACTTGGTCCATACCAGTCTCCTCCAGAATGACGTCTGTTATAATTGTTAATAACAGGACGGTTAGTATTACAGATCAGAGCAGTGTTCTCAGTGGATCCAATACCACTGATCACCACATAACTATTGTTAGGGATGATAACCTCATTTAGACTGAGATACACATCTGCAAGTAAAGAGGATATTTTATAAATCACACAGTACGGTAGTAGCTACTGTGTATATAGGGATTGCTATGGTCTATCCCATATAGCGATAAGGATACAATGTGAAGAATGGGTGAAAAAATAACCAGTATACACAAATTGGTTGATCTGTGATATAAGTCATGTGTAATATCTCAAAAAGTGCTTTCCAAATTTTTGCCATGTTCTCCTTCATCATCATCTTCTTCTTCTTCTTCTTGAACCAGCGTAACTCAATAACTATAAAATCTGAACCTTTGCAGGTGGAAATGTATCATTACGAACTGGGGAATAGAGTTATAATTAACCCTTGTAGTCCTTGTAATAGTGATTATTATCTCTCAAAGCAATGTATTATGAATGAGGATAACTAATGAGCAAAACTCAACAACCATGGTAAGCATCAACCTGAAATTCAGCATGTGTAGAGATATCATCGCCAATAGCAAGCATTTGCCTCTGAGACACAATGCCACTAACTTGCCATCACTATTGCTTGTCATAACTAATGCCCTGTATTTTGCTACACACTTGTTTATTTTCGTTGCATAAAAATATTAACCCTGTGTTTCTTGTAATACTCAATACATATAGAGTAATGCATCGAACTTCGCCAGACACCTATTTTCGGCAGTCTAAACAGCACGCTCAACAGTGCTCCGCTAATTCTAACTACATGCTCTTACAGACAGGTATCAGGGTACTAACATTTAGAAGTTTGAAGAGATTCAGCCCAATAGAAGCGAAGTGACGAACGCGGTGAGAAGTGACCTGCCGAATACTTCGATTTTCGTCAGCTCGATATCTATTTTCTTTTTTGCCTGAAAAACAGAACTACAGCTTAGTTAAGACACACTGAATTAAGTCTATATAGAGCATACTGTAGAGTGGAGCAATCGCTGCAACAAGAGAACCTGGCAACGCACCGCTACAGCTGGCTCCTGACGAATTAATGTGCTGAATCAGCAAAAATAACTTCTGCATGAAACAGATGCGAAAGCTACTGCTGGGACTTCTATTCAATTGTATTGATGTAGTACAGTGTATGTTCAGCTGAGAACATTGTTTTAATCGAACTTTAATGTGTGATTTCAGTGTGATGATATATGTGATTAGCTATTCACACATTAAAGTTCGATTAAAACAATGTTCATTTTTATGCATTCCCTATATAGCACTTCAAATTTCCTAATCTTTTAAGAATGGTTAATATTGAATCAAGTTTACAAGTATATTAACTAGTTAGACTTCTTCATATTTACAGCCACAATACATTCCTCAATCATGTTTACACTCACTTGGTAGTGTTACAGTCACTATAGCTGAGCTGAATTCTCCATTACCAACACTGTTTACTGCTGCCACTTTAAAGGAATAGGTAGTAGATGATATCAGATTTGAGATAGTAGCTTGTCTTCCTATGGCATAATGAGTCTGTGTATTCCCACTCTCCTGTGCCTCATACTGCAATATATAGCCTATTATGTCTCCATTATGATGGATGCAGTCCACTGGCCTCCACTGAACACTAATTGTGGTACCAGTTACTTTAGATATGGTTACAAGAGTAGGAGGAGCAGATGGAACTGCAATTGATAAATGAAATATCACAGCTGTTTTGTGCATGTGTCATACAATTAGATTTTATCCTTCATTTATCAAGTCGATGCACATTTGTAATGCACAGTAGGTACAAAAGTGAGTAGAAAACCAAAAAATGGATTCACCAATTTAACACCAAATCAGCTATTAGTATATACTAACCAGCTGGGAGTATGGTGGTTGTGAGACTGTCTCTTGCAGTCTCCCCATCACTCAGTATTGCAGTCACAGTGATGGAGTACTCAGTAGCCTCCTGCAGACTAGTCAGGTTGTACATTGTCTCACTAGCACTAATGTCACTGATGTCATTAGAGTCAATGAAACACTGAGTATTGTTAGTGTTGGAGTAGGAGATGGAGTAGGTAGACACAGTTTTTCTAGTAGATAGGAACTCCCATTTAACTACCAGTGAAGTTGATGGTATCATATCATTAATAGTTGCACGAAATATACCTGTAAAATCAAAAGCACTAATATACATCTTTAGAACACAATACATCAATGCCCTGCCTTACGTATTGTGGGAATGAGGTAATCATCACTAGCAATAACCTGATGGACATACATTTCTCCAGTGACAGTTACATTACATGTGTATGTTCCTTCATCCTCTTCAGTTAGAGGACTGATAGTGAGGCTGTCATGAGATATTGTGTACCTCTCTCCATTTATATCCCTTGGACCCATCCATTCAATGGTGATAGTCTCATCATTGTTCACATTAGGATCCAGTGTCACAGTACATGTGAGGGTGAGGCTACTACCAGCATACAGAGGAGGAGTGTGGGATGAGGTGACATCAGCATCAGGTGCAGGGACTATGAGAATGACAATTAGCATACTTCTATATTCAGTGTAACAGGAACAAGTGTAAGTACACATTTATACGGTATTTATTTTTAAGTATGCACATATCATTTCATGGCTTGTGTAAGCATGTCACCCTGCCTTAATTCAAGGTTGCAAATACTGAGAAAGATAAACTCACTGGTAACCACAAGGTTTGTTGAGTTGTTGCCATAATTAGATATATCCCTAGATATAATTACAAAGGCTCTGCAGGTGTAACGACTGCCATTTGATGTCATCAAAGGATCAAAGATGAGCTGAGGATTATTGACTGAGGAAGGTTCAATAGGTCTACCATCCTGCCTGGTCCACTGTATACCATGCTCCACCACAAGATGTGGTACTGCCTCCACAGAGCAGGTGAGGGAGTAGGGCTGCCCAGCAGTGGGGGAACCACTGGCATGAGATATGGTCACAGGTTGTTTTGGAAGAGCTGCAGAGAAACAAACATGTTGTATAAGGATTTATGTATATTGATACTTACTCATGACAGTGATATCAATAGCACTACTGTTAGCAGCTTGATTGGCATTTCTTCCAGTGACAGTCACCGAACATCCATATCGGCCACTATGTCTGATAAGTAGTGGATTTATGGTGATATTGCTAGTATAGATATTTCCTGATTTATGGAGACCAGTGTCTGAATACTGACTTCCTGAAATATTCCATGCTATTGAGACACTCTCACCACTGTCCACATTAGGGTGTAATGTCATAGTACATGTGAGTGTGACACTAGTACCAGCATACAGAGGAGTAGTGCGGCTTGGAGTGATAACCACAGCAGGTACAGGGACTGTGAGGGAATATACATACACATCCAGTGATGCATAAAACAGTTTACATGTAACTTACTTAGAACAGCAACATTTTTCTCTACACTTTCCACTGGTGCCTCTACAGTGACATATCTCAGGTCTTCACTAACAGTCAGTTCACATGTATATCTGCCAGTATCTGAAGTAGCTAGAGGAGAGAAGGTGAGGGTGTCTCCTTCAGTAGAGATCCTATCTGAGGTGGTATCTACTGCTCTGCCATTGACCATCCAGGTCACCACTGACTGTACAGCAGCCTCCACTAGTACTGATGGCAAAGTATAGTTACATGACAATGTGAGGCTAGTTCCAGCATAGATAGAAGCAATATCCGTAATGAGAGTAATGGATGGAGTAGGAAGACGAACTGAATGAGAAAGATTTCTATAATTACTATGGACTTAACGTATAAATGTGTATACCTGTTATAATGAGACTCTCCAAAGCAGTAGCATTGACAGTTCGTATGTATTCATTCACTATCATTGACCTGACAGTAACAATGGCAGTGATCAGGCCATGATCTGAGATGGTAATAGGTGAGTAGGTGAGGGAGGCTGTGTAGCTGTCTCCACTACCACTGACAGGTGAGACTGTAGTGCGAGTGTCACTAGCTATGGGATCATTTCCTCTTCTCCACAATATATCCAGTGACTTATCCACATTTACTCTACTCTGACCACTGAAAGAGATGTCAGCAGTTAACACTAACTCAGTCCCAACCAACACAGAGTCACTGTGAGATCTGGTGATGGTCACTGTAGGCTGAGGCACTGAAGATGTTAGACACATAAACAGTATCATTTACATCTAACACCTATCTAAAGAGGCACTCACTTGGAAGAGTAATATTCACACTAGTTTTAATACTTCCATTAGCTGTACACAAGTATTGACCAATGTTTGATACATTTATACTGCCAAGTGTGAGCTGGGCATTGGGACTCTGACATACTCCTGGTCCTGGTCCACACCATATATACTGGGTAGCTGGTTTACTGCTACCATTAGACATAGCAGAACATGTGAAGACTGTTCCACTGTTATTTTTTGAAGAAGAGATGGAGATCATCATTGAATTTGATACTGTGCCTGCATTGTATAAAATTTTATACTGTAAAGCTATTTTATTAGTATAGACCTGCGTATAAAGAATATTATAAACACAGAACGTGAAACTTAATGAAGCTAAAAGTAAGTATTTTCATCTGTAATACATAGTTTTTGCATATCACAGTATGGTAGTACTGCATATATAGGGATTGCTATTGTCTATCCTCATTGAAAAACCATATATAAGGATATTCTTCATTTTCACTTTCAAAAAATAACCAGTATACAAAATTGGCTTATCTGTTATGTAAGACATGCATAATATCTCAAAAAGTGCTTTCCACATTTTTGCCATGTTCTTCATCTTGCCATGTTCTTCATCTTCTTTTTATTCTTCTTCTTGAAGCGTAACTCAATAACCATAAAGTCAATAAAGTTGAATCTTTGCATGTGGAAATGTATCATTACGTACTGGGGAATAGAGGCATAATTTATCCGTTAACCCTTGTAGTTCATGTACTACTGATCGTTATCTCTCCCAGCAATGTATTATGAATGAGGATAACTAATGAGCAAAACTAACCATCAACCTGAAAGTCAGCATGTGTAGAGATATCATCACTAATAGAAAAGCATATGTTGTTAACCTTTGTGATTCTTGTAATACTGATGTTAACAGTGGCGTAGACAGGATTTAGAGGAAGGGGATGCCGAGTGCTAGCGCTTTGAAATTTTAAAGCCTTATTATGCAACTTCCTGTGGCTCGCGCGCCGCGCGACTATGGCACAGTCACCTACGCTACGTACTATGTGATACTGGCAAAATTTCAACTACCAGCCTCTTCTCAGCAGTTTCATGGGCACGACATTCTCTCTCCCTTTCTGTTTTCGATTCCTTTTGAACATTGCGTATTCCGTGAGTGCAGCGTGACTGTAGCGTGACTTTAGCAGTAGTAGGGCTGCGCCGATTAGGCGAGCATAATTTTGAGCATAATTGGCATGTGAGAGCATCAGGCATAATACCGGCATTTTACTTAACATTACGAGCATTTTGGGCATAGTTTCGACGTGCGTGTGCGGATCTCTAGGATCGTGAATGGCTGACTTGGCAGAGAAAAGCATGTGTTGGAGACTGAAAGCAACAGCCTCAGTGAGCATACTATCGGTAACACTAGTCCAACTACTGCATCAGTGGTCATGTCACGGTTCCGCAAGCTCAGCACGCGGAAACATGCAGTTGGCTGATAATAGAGAAATGCGTTGACGATTCGTATATCAACTAGCGCTTAGTACTACATAACAAAAGACAGATGTTTTGACGATTCTTGTACTACTTCCACTGTCAGAATACTACCTACGCGTACAGTGCAGAGGCAGAGATAGCATGTCAAGTGGGGGGGCTCGGCGTTCATGAAGTGGGGGGTTATTACATTCATTCTGAATACATCTGGCATAGGCTATTAGTATTTAATACGTTCTTCATGACAACCTCCAATTTTGGGGGGCTCAGCCCCCCCTTATCAAAAAGTGGGGGGCTCAAGCCCCCCTGCCCCCGCAGGTTCTCTGCCTCTGCAGTGTGTTGCTCTCTGCCAGGCACTACTCTACATAGGTACTGGCCGTCTGCTGGAGAAGTGACACGCTACCAATCCAAAGCGCTGGTGACCGACAGCATGTTGCTAGCATGTTTGCTCATAGTTCGTGTACGCAGCCGCTTGTATCTTTCCGCATTACAATGTAGTAACCAAACCACACCCTACTAATCATACATCTTAGAGCGTGATTATTAGGGCCTATATATATAGCAATAATTGGCCAGAAGTTTTGTGGATATGGTGAGCGTGTGCTAGTGAGAATTACTGTAAAAAAATGTAAGAGACAAGAAAATAATTTAGGAAATTTTAAGTGTGGATTGCATAAAAATGAACAGAGACAAGATTGGGACACAGACATGCTACATATGTCAATGTACTAAAAGGTATGTTGATGTACATAGCATGTCTGTGTCCTAATCTTGTCTCTGTTCATTTATGCAATCCCCTTCAAATTTCATAATTTTTTTATTCACTTGTATCAGTGTTCTATGTACGATTTTTGGTTTGGGGGGAAGCTGTGAGGGGTGCTAGCACCGAGCAGAGTATGGGGATCCTGGGGAGGATCTTAAATTTTACATTGCCAGAGATACAATCTAGTGCAAAGAGCTAATTTATAAACATGAAGTCAAATAGACTTACTCCAAGCATACAAACTACACTAACAGGTGGGGAAGCTTGAATGTTTGGGGGAGAAGTTGGGGTGTTTGGGGGGGAAGCTTCCCCCCTGCCTCACCCTCCCTCCCCACTGGATAGAACCCTGTGAATGCACTAAAGTGCAGAACCATCGGCGCTGCGCGCGTACGCGTGCACGAATCCTGAAAAGCCCACGCGCTACTGAAGTGCGTGTAATGGGAAGTATACGGAAGATTTGTCGGTAAACGACGGAGACTAAGGAGAAAGAAGCTCGCTGTCTTACATTGAGTCGTATTCCAGGTAGCGTTTAGCCTACTGTTAGCCTTTTTAAGACTTTAGAAAGCTCTGCCGTCGAAAAGTTGCACAGGATACCGCTGCAATATCGCTGTAGGATGCCATAGGTAAGCCATAACTTTTGAATGAAGCAGTTTCAGAGAAAACCCCACAAATATTTGGACATCCGTTGCCCGCTGAGTACGTGACAGTATTTTCAGGACGAACGGACGCTCCAGAGGTGAGATGTGACACACTACTGTAACCCTCGCTGCGCATGCGCGCCGAGGGTTAATAGTGTGCCTTGGTGAGTGTAAAGATATTTCCGTTAGTAAGGTGTAAGTTCATATAAACAAGGCAGCTGCGGTGATGATATGCAACAATATTAATAATAACAATGAAATATACTCCTCTGTATCTGTTTTCATAAGGTTACACATGTTATTATTGTTGCATTCCATCAGCAATCTCTTGCCTGCTATCAAAAATACTGGTTACTCTCATGTGTGAAAAAAGGGCTGAAATACCTTTTTCTGATTTTTAATACATTTAACAGTCCTAACTTGTAAATGTGATTCATACATCAACAGAAAGGAGGGGCTAGCCTGTGTCCAGAACCAAGAGTAAAACATATTTATTAAATTGTTTAAAGGATGTAGGGATGACATTGACAAAAAGGAACAAGATGCAGTATATGCAGGCAAAAGCACATGAGAAAGTAAGGAGCAGCAGATAGGTGTGCTACATGCGTAATGCTCCCTATACATTGGGTTTACGCATGTTATGATTGTTGCATGTGGCATGTCCATCCCCTGCCTTTACCTTCATGCTGCTTCCTGTCCATCCAAATTGGAACAACGCTCTATATACATGAAGTAACACACAAACAGCTGTTGTCCAAAGTGATGTCGTGTGTGAATATATACATGTAAATATATATGTAGCCAAAGCATACACCCATGTCCACCTAAATTGAACTAATCCTCCTGGCATAAAGACACATATGAGTTATTGTAAAATTACAGAAGTATTCTAGTGTGTGATGAGCAAATATTATCTGTGTCGAGAATGCATATTTTCTAGTTTTAAAGACAGAACATACCATCTGTATTTAATGTAGCTACTGCTTTAGCTGATGATGGTTTATTGTTGGACACAAAACACTCATAGACAGTAGCTACATCTATCTGGGACACTCTCAGGGGGTGGGTATATTGGCCAGTGACACGATTATCCAACACTGACACTTGTGAACCATCATTCAATACAGTTACCACATCACCAGGAGACTTTCTGGTCCAAATCACTGTTGTAGCAGATCCACCAGTAGAGATGCAGGTGAGTTCCGAGTTCAAATATGTCATTGGATTGGAGATGGTAATATTACCTACATAAATATATCATCACATTATGAAGCTGCCAACTGTCATGTTTTCAAAATCAGGTTTTCTTTCACAATCTTACCTCCAGACTCATACAGTCCCACATAGACTCTCTCTCTTCCAGTACCACCTTCACCACTGACTGCAACTGTCTCAATAGCACACTGATATATACCAGATGGTATGGTACCACTGCCAGTCCCACGCTCTAGCCTAACTCTCTTAGGCAATTTTTTCATTACAATTGGACGACCTGGTCTATCTATAGCTGGGCTGTTATGGGGAAAGAACCAGTCTCCATGACCATCTGAACCACTGCAGCATGTGTCCAGGTCAGTGTGACAGACAATCTCTCTACCACTATCATGAGTAGCAGTGCCACCTTGTCCCACTAGACTGAGGTCCACATAGGAATTGTTGGGTAGTATCTCTCCCATGAAGGTGAGATAAGGAGCAGTCTGAGAGTGGACCTCCACCACACACCAGAGGAGGTGGAACAGAAACAACACTATATGCACACCCATAGCTAGTTACACTAGCTACACTACACTTATTATTGGACGCTAGATATTAGATGGGAGTTCATGCACAAGTCACTGATAAGCTACGTACATGCGCGCGCTATGTTATTACGGACGCATATAATATTTATACCCTTTGTGATGTAATTGAAACTGGACTGCACACTATAGCAACCTTACTCTCCGCCCTCTATGCATGCGCTAAGTGCTAGCTAATACTCTACGAACATTAGATAGCGCGCTTCTCGGCTAGTTCTCGCAGGTAGAATTGGGGATCACGAGTCACGCAACGATATCGGTCACGACTAAGCATACACCCAAGGGCGTAGGCAAGGGGGGGGGGGGCAGGGGGGGCAGGGGGGGCTTTAGGGATTCGGCCCCCCTTTCGGCTGGGTAGAGTAAGCGATCAATTTTCGGACGGATCTAATTTCGGACGCTTATTTCAACGTTACTGAAGGGCTAGAGAGTATGTAGATATCATCAATGGATAGGCCTATATCACTAACTATTCCAGAAAAATAATCGCTTTTATCGGAGTTCTACAGCCGGAAGGAGAAGGCGCTAAATTCACCGTCCGAAGACCGCAGTTTTCGGATGAAACTACCAATATTCGGACTTTTCGACCAGAGCACAGTATACGTATAGTTTGCGATAAAGAATTCGAACTGCACATAAAAAGAAGTACCATTTCCTTTGTATCAAATAACCCATAGGTAGGATGGTTTTAACTTTGCTTCTTAACACACAAATGCCACAAACACAAAGACATCACGCCATCAATTTACAGACGCTTAGTTTTGTTTTTACCGATTAGCCCTTACAGTATAAAGCGAAATAAAATTTTAAAAATTTTCGAAGATACTATTATCCACTCCAATTGTAATTGTACTGCTTGCTCACGATTGTCCCAGATATGGGTTTAATATTATTAAAAATATGAAAATATAGCAATTTTGGTGAAAGCAGCACAAATAGTTAGTACAGGCCTAGTAAGATCCCTAGAAATTTTTAGACTAAAACTAGACGTATGCTGTAGATGTTACAGAAAAATACCTTCATACTGCGTCCGAAAATTGATGGCGTGACACTTCTCAGTTTACGTCGTTTGCTTGTGAAGAGACTAGGTCGAAAAGATCCTAGCTATTGTTTAGTGAATAGGCAAGAGATAGTACTTTTTTCATAAAGACCTCAATTCTCTTTCGCCAACTATTCTATGCCCATTCCGAAAAGTCCGAATATTGGTTGTTTTGTCCGAAAACTGCGGTCTTCGGACGGTGAATTTAGCGCCTTCTCCTTCTGACTATAGAACTCGAATAAAAGCGATTATTTTTCTAGAATAGTTGGTGGTGTAGGTTTATCCATTGATGGTATCTACACACTCTCTAGTCCTTCAGTGACGTTGAAATAAGCGTCCGAAATTAGATCCGTCCGAAAATTGATAGCTTACTCTAGCCCGCCTAGATCTAAACTCACGAGGTGAGATCGCTTATTAAAGATCCACGTCTGCACCATGCATGCACCCACGCGGAAAGCGATCGACGTTGCGACGCTCCACCCATAAAAATTACTCGCGTGAGTGAACTTGTGATAATAGAAAATAGATATGCGCACTGATTCTACCGTTTTCTCATCAGCCTTGGATGCAGCTAGTAGAATATAATATAATATATAATATATAGTATATAATAATATATAATATATATATCACACAGTACGGTAGTACTGTGTATATAGGGATTGCTATGGTCTATCCCCATTGAAAACCATATATAAGCATTTTGTTCATTTTCACTTTCAATTTGAAATTGATTTCACTTTTAATGATATCAAGGTGAAGAATGTGTGAAAAATTACTATGAAACAAAAAATGGTTGATCTGTGATGTAAGATATGTGTAATATCTCAAAAAAATGCTTTTCATTTTTTTGCCATGTTTTCCATCTTCTTCTTCTTCTTCTTCTTCTTCTTCTTCTTATTATTATTATTATTATTATTACAAGTAAATAAAAAATTTAGGAAATTTGAAGTGTAATATAGGAATTGCATAAAAATGAACAGAGACAAGATTGGGACACAGACATGCTATGTACATCAACATACCTTTTAGTACATTGATGTATATAGCATGTCTGTGTCCCAATCTTGTCTCTGTTCATTTTTATGCAATTCCTATATTACACTTCAAATTTCCTAAATTTTTTATTTACTTGTCTCTTGTCATTTTTTTACTATTGTAAGCAATAATTCTCTCTAGCATGTGCTCTCCATATCCATAAACATCAAGTGTTGAGCTACTGTATAAATGCGTGATTAGTACTGAGGGGCGTGGTTTGCTTGCAAGCAGCAGCTGCGTACACTTTGGTCTATAAGCAAACCTGCTAGCAACGTACTATCAGTCACCAGCGCTTTGGCTTGGTGGTATATAGTATCGTGGTAGAATAGTGTGCCGTTTCTCCAGCAGACGGTATATAAGCATAGATACTATATTGTATCTACGATATAAGCTTACCGAGGTACATACGTAGAGGCAGAGCCAACACACTGTACGCGTGTGCAGTGTTCTGACGGTGAGAGTAGCACAAGAATCGTCAACACATCTCTGTTTTGCTTATGTAGTACTAAGTGCTAGTTGCTATACAAATCGTCAACACGTTCTCTATCAGCCAGTTCACTCCGTGCCTAGTTGTTACGCGCTAGTTGCTAAGCTTTTGCTAAGCTTTTGCGCATGCGCGGCTGGTGTAAATGACGTCATTAATGAGTCTTGTCTCATGACGTAATCGTTTTATTGTATGACGCAAGCTAACTATAATTATACGTAAAACGTAAATATGCACGTACATTCAAAATGAATTACGTCATCGCTATATATATATGTACATGTATTGCATTGAGAGGAGTGTTAACATCATTATTTCAAGAATCACAAGGGTTAATAACATATGCTTTTGTCATGTTGCTATTAGCGATGATATCTCTACACATGCTAACTTTCAGGTTGATGGTTACCATGGTTGCTGTGTTTTGCTCATTAGTTATCCTCATTCATAATACATTGCTGGGAGAGATAACGATCAGTAGTACATGAACTACAAGGGTTAACGAAAAAATTATACCTCTATTCCCCAGTACGTATTGATATATTTCCACATGCAAAGATTCAATTCCATTGATTTTATGGTTATTGAGTTACACTTCTTCAAGAAGAATATGTGTGATAAGAAGATGAAGAACATGGCAAAAATGTGAAAAGCACTTTTTGAGATATTACGCATATTTTACATCATAGATCAACCAATTTTTGTTTCATGGTTATTTTTCACCTATTCTTCACCTTGATATCATTAAAAGTGAAATCAACTTCAAATTGAAAGTGAAAATGAACAAAATGCTTATATATGGTTTTCAATGGGGATAGACCATAGCAATCCCTATATACACAGTACTACCGTACTGTGTGATTATTATTATTATTATTCTTGAAGAAGCGTAACTCAATAACCATAAAGTCAATGAAATTGAATTTTTGCATGTGAAAATGTATCATTACGTACTGGGGAATAGAGGTATAATTTTTTCGTTAACCCTTGTAGTTCTTGTACTACTGATCGTTATCTCTCCCAGCAATGTATTATGAATGAGGATAACTAATGACCAAAACTCAGCAACCATGGTAACCATCAACCTGAAAGTCAGCAGGTGTAGAGATACCATCGCTAATAGCAACATTACAAAAGTATTTGTTGTTAACCCTTGTGATTCTTGTAATACTGATGTTGACACTCCTCTCAATGTAATACATGTACATGTCACACAGTAGTACTGTGTATTATAGGGATTGCTATGGTCTATCCTAATTAAAACCATATATAAGGTTTTTCATCACTTTCACTTTCAGTTTGCTGCTTAGTGGATTTCTGTTAACATAAAATGTAGAAACTAACTGTGATTATAAAAAGGTAGATGAAGGGGTTAAATTAACAAAAGCCTATTTTGTTCACCTTCCGACACAACTTCTTCCACTTGAAAAAGCATAACTCACTAACGGTAACACATCTAAACATGAAACTTAGTAAAGTGATGTATTTCCACTGTGGGTAGTGCATCGTCATTTAAAAATTTTTGTAAACAATGTACTTCTTGTAAAATAAACAAAAATAGCCTCAGGCTATGCATTATTAATGGCCACACAATCCTATATCTGATTAATGAAAGGTCTGCTAAATATGTGATAGTATAGTTTAATACCCCAATGATCAACGTTGTGATAAGATCTCTGTAAACAATGTAAATCTTGTAATATAACAACAAATAGCCTCAGGCAAGCATTACTGTATCTCACTAACAAAAGCTCCAGTAAATGTGGAAATTGGTGTGATGGTAAAGCTTAATACCTCAATGATCAACATTGTGATAAAATCTATGTAAACCATGTAAATCTCATACAAAATAGCCTCAGGCAAGCATCACTGTATCTCAACTAACAAAAGCTCCAATAAATATGGAAATTGGTGTGATGGTAAAGCTTAATACCTCAATGATCAACATTGTGATAAAATCTATGTAAACCTTGTACAAAATAGCCTCAGGCAACCATTACTGTATCTCA
The DNA here is from genome assembly GCA_963970385.1 of Theonella swinhoei. Classification (NCBI taxonomy): domain Eukaryota; kingdom Metazoa; phylum Porifera; class Demospongiae; order Tetractinellida; family Theonellidae; genus Theonella; species Theonella swinhoei. Next base: position 3,186,555 of record OZ019949.1, on the reverse strand, counting down.
CTAACAAAAGCTCCACTAAATGTGGAAATTGGTGTGGTGGTAAAGCTTAATACCTCAATGATCAACATTGTGATAAAATCTATGTAAACCATGTAAATTTTGTACAAAATAGCCTCAGGCAAGCATCACTGTATCTCAACTAACAAAAGCTCCAATAAATGTGGAAATTGGTGTGGTGGTAAAGCTTAATACCTCAATGATCAACATTGTGATAAAATCTATGTAAACCATGTAAATCTTGTACAAAATAGCCTCAGGCAACCATTACTGTATCTCACTAACAAAAGCTCCACTAAATGTGGAAATTGGTGTGATGGTAAAGCTTAATACCTCAATGATCAACATTGTGATAAAATCTATGTAAACCATGTAAATCTTGTACAAAATAGCCTCAGGCAAGCATAACTGTATCTCACTAACAAAAGCTCCAATAAATGTGGAAATTGGTGTGATGGTAAAGCTTAATATCTCAATGATCAACATTGTGATAAAATCTATGTAAACCATGTAAATCCTGTACAAAATAGCCTCAGGCAAGCATAACTGTATCTCACTAACAAAAGCTCCACTAAATGTGGAAATTGGTGTGATGGTAAAGCTTAATACCCCAATGATCAACATTGTGATAAAATCTATGTAAACCATGTAAATCTCGTACAAAATAGCCTCAGGCAAGCATTACTGTTACAGTATCTCACTAACAAAAGCTCTGCTATATATGGAAATTGGTGTGATGGTAAAGCTTAATACCCCAATGATCAATGTTGTGATAAGATCTATGTAAACAATGTTGTAATATCACAACAAATAGCCTCAGGCAAGCATTACCATATCTCACTAACAAAAGCTTCACTAAATGTGAATATTTGTATGATGGTAAACCTAAGTACTGGCAATTACATAGTACTGGCAGTTACGCCTATAACTCTTCATGCACACACTATTATCTGTACTGCTAATTCAGTTTAACTGATGTACAATGCATTAGCTAATACGTTTGTAACCAAGTTAACTAAAAAAAAATGACAGGAGACAAGTAAATAAAAAATTTAGGAAATTTGAAAGGAAATATAGGGATTGCATAAAAAAGAAAGGAGACAAGATTGGGACACAGACATGTTATGATATATCGACGTACCCATATTGTTACGTTGATATAACATAACATGTCTGTGTCCCAATCTTGTCTCCTTTCTTTTTTATGCAATCCCTATATTTCCTTTCAAATTTCCTAAATTTTTTATTTACTTGTAATATATAGTCTAACAGTCTTTGCCAATAATATATAGTCTAACAGTCTTTGCCAATAATATATAGTCTAACAGTCTTTGCCAATAATATATAGTCTAACAGTCTTTGCCAATAATATATAGTCTAACAGTCTTTGCCAATAATATATAGTCTAACAGTCTTTGCCAATAATATATAGTCTAACAGTCTTTGCCAATAATATATAGTCTAACAGTCTTTGCCAATAATATATAGTCTAACAGTCTTTGCCAATCAAGTACAGTGAGCGTTTGCAGGGACTTTATTACTCCAAAATTACATCAGAAACCATCTCAGAGGGTCTAGAAATTTTCCTGGGGGAGCATGCCCCCAGATCCCCCTAGGTGACGCGTTTGCGAGCGCGCATACCCCATTATGTAATCTACCTTTTCAACAACCTGCGTACGGCCCGATCCATCAACTTCTAGACGTAAATAACTGCGAGCAGCGACCGCGCAGTAGCCGAGGTCAAAGGGCACATGAATATTATTAAAAGTTCGCTAGCCCTCCTAATTTTAAAAATTTGGCTACGCCCCTGACACCAAGTATACAAGGATGTGGGGACAGCAATGTAGGCACGGTAGGAAGGATCACTAACCCCATCCAGCATGCCATAGCTACGTATATAGCATATACACGTATAACAATCCTGAATTATCTCCTATATGTAATTATTCATATGCATTGTGATAAAATCAAGCACTCTCTCTATATTATATATTTTGAATTCCTGCACAGAAGTTCAAACCACTCCTTTGAAGTTGGCATATGTTTCAAAACTGTCCACATAGTTAGCAACCACCTCTTGGCAGAAGGCATAGTGTACCTGTCAGGGAAATTATCAAAAGACCGAATATGTCTCAAAACTATAATTTCGATTCATACACTGATACTCAGTACACTCTATAGCATACAAACTGCAAGTACAGCATTGTGCCTAGAAATTAATACAGGAAATTCAGGGCTTGAATGAGAATTTAGCCTCTTTTTTTTTAACTTGCATATTACGTACAGCATCAGGGACCAGTCCAGCTCTCTCACAATGTGAAATGTGGCTAAAAAGATGTCTTAGTAGAGTAGAGAGTGTGTTGCTCACATCAATGAAGGAGACATCCACGCACAGATTGCTTTTTACGATAAGTTTTACTGCAGCGAACGACGCATGCGCAGATAAACTCCTGGCTGCCAGGCCTGTAGCCAGGGTAGGCACCTTTAGTCAACGTCAGCCACAGTAGTCACTGTATGTGAGTACATGTACTGGCTGTACCCAGGGGGGTTCGGGGGGTTCGGTTGGATCCCTCTTGGGTGCCACCGGACCAATTATCGTTTAACAGCCCCTGGTCGTTACGGTACCGTCGTAGATTATTGCGTCTACGGGGGTGACCATCCCTTGGAAAGCAACTCTCTCTCATGGTACAGCCGATTTCCTGTTCCGAATAAGGTGCACTATTCTAGCAACGCTTGCTGCAGAAGTCCTGTGCTAATATATATAATGTAGCAGAATTATGGGCTTCCAAGCTTAAGGATCTTCTCAATACAAACCACAATTCGATTTTAGTCATTCTATCAGTGGTAATATTTTGTTTGCTTCCCTTTCAGAGTTAATTGTCACTCCCCATGGATGTTAGAAGATCTTTACTGTACCTTAAGACTGCGAAAAAGGACATGGAAAATGTTAGCTCTGATCATTTGCGTCATGCTGCTCCTGTTATTGCTGCACCACTTGTTGCTTTATTCACATGTATTTTAAGACATGGCTACACTTCGGTATAATATATGAGCATCAATCTATGTGTGTTCGTTGGAATGGTGACTTTTCTCAATCCTTCCATGTGTCTAATGGTGTTCGGCAGGGTGGTGTATTGTCTCCTGTACTCTTTTCTGTTTATGTTGATGGCTTACTTTGCAAGTTGAGGGATGTTGATGTTCGGTGTGGCTTGTTGATGGTTTACTTTGCAAGTTGAGGGATAGTGGTGTTGGGTGTCATTTGGGTTGTGAGTTTGTTGGTAGTGTGTGCTATGCTGATGACTTGGCCCTTCTGGCCCCTGCACTCAGAATAATGCTCAATATATGTGACAATTTTGCAAGAGATCATGGTCTCAGATTTAATGCTGCCAAAACGGAGTTAATTCGATTTAGTAAACTTCCCTCACCCACTTATAATGAAGTATTTCACTTTTGTGGTACAAATCTCAAATTTTCCAAGGAAGTGACTCATCTGGGACATATTTTGTCTGAAAATTAAGATGATTCTGCTGATATTATAAGAGAAACAAGACATTTACTTCGCAGAGCAAATTATACTTTATGTACATTTTTGTTTGCTGATCCCTTTGTTCTATGCTCACTTATTAAGTCTTTTTGTCTCTCATTGTATGGTACTCAGTTATGGGATTTATCAAATAAGAATATTATTAATTTGCAAGTTGTAATATTATGCAGGATATGGAACCTTAACACTGCAAAAACGTGATGGTTATTTTAACACAAAATGTGGTTAACTCAGTTGCAGTCTATGGGTCTATGGTATGCGCCTTGTTGGCTCTCCTCTCAACGTTTCTTCAACAGCCATTAAATTGTCATTTACATGAATGAGTGACTACACATGTAACTGAGTTAACCACATTTTGTGTTAAAATAACCATCACGTTTTGCAGTGTTCCATTTAATTCTCTTACTAATATTGTTCACTGTGTAAGTCGTATTGTATCTATTAAGAATTTCATTGTTAAGCATTTCATTCTTATGTATCAGAGAGCTCTATCATGTTCAAGTCATGTTCGGAATGTTTTCTCTTTCTCATCTTCTCTTTCATATTCCTTTGTGGGGCATAATTTAAATTGTGCTACTTCACATGTTACTGAATATTCTGAAACAGATATTTATATCGCTGACTGCATTCATCTTGTGAGACTTCATTTTGGAAATTTTTCTGTTTTTGAAGATTATATTAGTATTATTTCCACTGTGTAGCTAGTGCTGTCTTTTTTTCTTTATTCTTTTTGCACCTTCTTTTGGTGTGTATTTCAATAATAATAATAATAATAATAATAATAATAATAATAATAATAATAATAATAATAATAATAATAATAATAATAATAATAATAATAATAATAATAATAATAATAATAATAATACCATCCCACAGGATGGGATTATGGACATGCCCTATTATTTTAGCTGTATGTGACAGGAAAAATCCCATGCGGACGGGGATGAGAAACTAAATATTCACTTTATGTGGCCTAAAGGATAAGTATTAATGGGTGTGTCAGTGCCATCCCTACATAGTGTCCACAGACTGTCAATGATTTTTCAACATTTTAATGAAGTCATGTGATTAGAAGAAACGTGTTACGAAGCCCTCCCTCCACTATAAATTTTGCATGGACCTATATTTTACCTGTGGTCTGCCAGAACAGTAATACATGAACATAAGAAAGTAATAAGTTACATAAAATTAATGCTAGATATTGAGTCGGTTAAATATTAACTATATAGACATGTTAAAAGACTAACGGTCACTCCTAGTAAAATCAATGTAAATGATGACAGCACCTTCATTCCTGTAGATAAACAAAAGATGGTATATAAACTGATTACAAAATCACTATTTCCACTTTCAAATCATTACTGTAACACACAAATATACAAATTGAGTTAGATTATGTGGACCCATATTCATTTTGTTGCAATAGTATATTGTAGATTGTAGTCTAGGGAGGCAGGAACATTTATGTACATACCAAATATATTGTGTTCTGTGTTTCTAATCTTAGTACAATACAACCAACCACTGCAATTATGAAACAATCACAACAATACCTGAACATGTCGGTTCTTCTTCTGACCATATTCCTTCATCACATATTCTGACATCAGTTCCTACTAGTTCAAGGCCATTCTCACAGCTGTACATTGCTCTGACTCCATCACTCACCACAGTACCACCAGGAGGATCAGTCAACTCAGGACATGTCGGAGTATCATTTGCATGTACAACCATGGTACATAGAAAGAAAATGTGTGTAAAATATTAATGACCAACTCCTATATTCCACCAGAATTCTTCTGCATGTGAAAGAGGTAAGAGTGTATGTATCTTTTTCTTCAACTAGATAGTAACACCCACAGTCTTATATAGCAACCTCTCCAGTCCTGCTAATGACTGGAGAGAGGCACAACTGAGGGATCAGTAGCCAATTAGCTACTATGACATTGTGAACAGGCCTACCAGCTATTTGGGGTGGACCGGAGGACTTGTTATTAGAATGCAGAGTGGTCAGGAACTGAGACACTCTGTGTGGATGGTGAGTTTAAACACAATACTGAGTGTATACTGAAGTTATAGTGATGAATTTCTATTGCAAGAAGAATCAATAATTATTTACGTTCTGTACTCCATTACTAATTCAGTGTGGGTCAAGGTCATGTATGACAGTTCTGTACATTAATACATCATCTGCAAACAATTGCAACTTACTGCTGTGAAGTGATAACTCTGCAAGACCATCAATATAATAGAGGACCTAATACTGACCCTTGAGGTACACCTCATGTGACATTAACAAAGGATGATGCAGCACCAGAAACAGCAACTTGTTGTCATCTACTGTAGAGATAGCTTGAGATCCATGCAACAAGGTGGGAAGGTAGAGTATACCTTGGAGATTAGTTTTGCAAGCTTAAGTGTCAAAAGCATATAGCCTGCATTTCGGAGGCAACATTCAAGTGACCATGCCATCCATTCCTGCACTGCTGAAAGTATAGATCCTGTGGTGGATCTGCCAGCTGAAAACCTCCATTGTTGGCAGTATATACTGCTCAGCTTCTCATAAATGTGATATTCAAGGACCTTACTAATAGTGAAACAGGCTGATAGTTTTTGAGATCATGTGTTTCTCCTTACAATTGTTTATGTGTTGGAATAACTAATGAGGTTTTCAAGCTCCAAGCTATATAGTGTTTAATATACACATACAATGTTGTGGTATACAGAGCTAAAAGGTGTGTGGAGCAGCCGTGTCTTCTAAAGGATGCAATGCTAGGCTATTAATTAATACTAACTTCACCATTGAGACTCCAGCACGACTGAACCGCTCCAGTCAGAGACTCACAAACGTAAACCCCTTGTATGTATACTTACGTATGCAATATAATGTACCATGATGTAGAGATGGCAATTCTAAACATTACAGAAACAAGATGTGGTATGCATATAAGCAAAGTAGACAAAAAATATGCTTAGTAACTCCCTACTCATGCTATATAACTAAATTTTGCTATGTCCAGTATATTGCTTAGTGTCACTGAATTTAAAACAGTACAGTTTCCTGTGTAAAAGTTCAAACCACTTCTTTGAAGTTGGAATATGTTTCAAAACTGTCCACATAGTTAGCCACCACCTCTTGGCAGAAGGCATAGTGTACCTGTCAGGAGGAATATGTAAAGAGATCTGGTTATATATTAACACCCCATACTCTGTGAAGTACTAACCCAAGTTTTATATAAGGTTAGCTAGCATATGTAAGGCATTAAAATATAGTTTGTTGTGTTAGCTTTTCTTACAGCATCAGGGACCAGTCCAGCTCTCTGTATACGTGCAGACTTGACTGCCTGGAAGAAGTCAACCACACCTTCTGTCTTCAGTCTCTCCAACTGAGAGTGCAGACAGATGAATGTCCCAGTACGACCCACTCCATCACTGCAAGAATAACACATTGTCCATAAATGGTTTTGCTCGATGATAAGATACTATACCTGCACATGACAATGATGTGTCTGCTGGGGCTGGTCCTCTGGGCCTTGCTGAGGAGGTCTAACAGAGAGAGTATGGCTGAGGGGTGTGGCACCTCCCCCAGGGGCCAGCTGGACAGCTGCAGGAGTGTGACAATCCTGTGTGCTGATGTCCCCTCACTCTCTGCCACCTCTAGCCTCCTCTCAGTGATGTCTCCATAGCCACTCAGCCTCTTCAGAGTGACAGTCAGTTTCCCATACACCTCCTCAGCACTATCCACACCTGCACTACCTGAACCTTCTGGCCAGAAGCAATGGCTACTCTCCTGCATGGTAGAGAATGTACAGTCACTACTATAAGTTACCCTCATACATACACATACACTTTTATATGCATGTTATAAAAAAACACCATTCCAAATGCTCCATGAATATATTTACAGTACCATGTCTTTCTCCTTCATCTGACAAAGCATGACAATACAGCTACACTGATTCTCCCACACCATCCTCCAGAAGTCACACACAGTGTTCTGTAGAGGACCCTGGGTTGCAATGTAGGCTCGACGTTGCTTGTATCCCTGTGTTAAGTTAGTGGCACATAGCTAAATGCAGATGCTTATTAGAGACAAGTGTGTTGCTCACATCAATGAAGGAGGCATTGATGTAGTCAGAGCCAAGTTGTTGGTCATGCCGCAGTCTCACACGAGCAGCTTCATCTGGAGAACAGTGCACATGAATATGACTGTCACAGATAGATGATGGCATGATAAATCACTCTAACAGATGTTTAGAAAGAAGGTAAGACAAACACAACAAGAAAAACAAGCAATCATTTTTAAAAGACAAGTTGGCCACCTTAGGTGTGATTCCTACCCGTGACACTGACATTTTAGGTGACACTCTTATCAAGCTTAAGTCATACAGAAGCAGCTCAGTTGGCTTGGCTGAATCACATGTACAAATCAAGACAAAAAACCAAAGCATACCAACCTGATAAAGAGAAGAACCAAACTTAGTATTATGGAGATATAAAATACACAGTAGGAAAATATTGGACCACATTCATAATTTGCATTATATAGACTGTTAAAAATTGCAATGCCTTTTGCACTTCTATCCCTAAAATTGTATTTTACTCTTGTAAACTATGTACATCTAGTCTAGAATGTTTAAAATTGCAATATCCAGTTGTGGGGGTGGTGATGAGAAGTAGGTGGTTAAGTGCATATGACGTGGATATACCAACTAAAAATGCAGACATCATGTGTACATAAATTGCAGAAACACATATTATGCTGCAAATGTCATAATCATTTTGTACTGTATGCAGTATGTAGTGTGTACATAGTCCTGAAGTTAATGCTTCCTAAAATGGCTAAAAGCAGAGCTGCTAGAGCTGTTTGTGAAGAGATGTTTTCCTTCTTAGCTACAATGTTAAAATACACAGCTCTGAGATTTTGCCAGACAAAAGCACCAGAACAAACTACTTTGTGGGCAAAAGATCAGCACACAATTAGCAAGATAAACACTGCAGTGTACATAGCACAGCTATATCTCAATATATAGTATATGCAGACGTAGGTTGGATATGCGAAAATTATTTTTACTGGAGACTTGGGGGCATGCAGTGTAAACATGAAGGAAATATGTTTACCTCAAATCGAACATGTACATGCATATGTATATTATGAACTGACTTGGCAGCTTATCTGGAAACCTGTTCTTTCAACATTGTATTCTGCCTTAGCCTCCATGTATGAGGCCTTGGTTTCTGAGCTCACATCCTCCAGTATCTGAGAGAGAGAGAGAGAGAAAGAGAGAGAGAGAGAGAGAGAGAGAGAGAGAGAGAGAGAGAGAGAGACAGAGAGAGAGAGAGAGAGAGAGAGAGAGAGAGAGAGAGAGAGAGAGAGAGAGAGAGAGAGAGAGAGAGAGAGAGAGAGAGAGAGAGAGAGAGAGAGAGAGAGAGAGAGAGAGAGAGAAGAGAGAGAGAGAGAGAGAGAGGAGAGAGAGAGAGAGAGAGAGAGAGAGAGAGAGAGAGAGAGAGAGAGAGAGAGAGAGAGAGAGAGAGAGAGAGAGAGAGAGAGAGAGAGAGAGAGAGAGAGAGAGAGAGAGAGAGAAAGAGAATTCTTTCTCTGACCAGACCTTTACCAGAAGGGCTTAAAATAATTAGGAAAGAGCCTCATGCCTTTATGTGCAGTAGCATCAACGATGACAACGCTACAACATCTCAGAGGACGTGGACTGGTCACCATTGCACTGACCTGAAATTGTTTCTCAAAGCCAGTGACAGCTTTTCCAGTGGCATACTTCTTCATCTGGTTTATACTGATCCTAATGTCTGCAGCTGCTATGTCAGTCTCCCCACACATCACTAGCTCACTCATAGCATCATGGATGAATATATACTGAGCCTATTATCAGCAAATGTATTAATCACTAAAACAGCAAGTTTTCCATTACATCTGTAAACAATTTGAACAACTGGCACCATAATTATGTTTACTTGCAAAGTTACCTGTGTCTGGACCATCTTCATACGCTGTCCTCTCATGCCCCTCAGGATGTTATAGATACTCAGAGTTCCCTCTCTCTTCATTTGCTGCATCACACGGTCCAGGAGGATAAAGGTACCAGTACGACCCACCCCAGCACTGCAGTGTACTAGCAGGGGCTGGTCCAGGGACACTGGGTGCTCCTTACGCACACGTCGAATGAAGGAGATGAGGGACATGGCATTCTGAGGTAGACCATGGTCAGGCCAGGCAGTGTAGTGCATGTGAATGACTGTCCGCTCTTTATCTGGGTCAGACATCTACCAGATGTGCATTTCAAAATATCTTCAATGTACTACATGTTTCTCTTACTTTTTCAAGTTTCATCTTCCTGATCTGATACTCAGCAGATGGTGTGATGGAGGTGAGGGTTAAAGTGAACTGTGATCCAAGGTCAATAGTAGTGTTCAGTTGTTCAGGCCAGTACTGTTCACACTTTTCCTACACAATTACATTTAAAGCTAATACGTACTATGATAAATAGCTGTATTTATCAAATGGCTATATAGTATACCTACCCTACTATCCTCTACACAGCGAGTGAGCATGACAATGGTAGTGAGCTGATATTCCCACACCATCTGCCAGAACTTCACTACTGTCTCTTCAGTTGGACCTATAGTGCAGCATATACAGAAGAAGGGTGAAAAGTTTTTTAGTTGAGCACATACACAGTCACATTATACTAACCTTGTGAAGCAATGTATGCTTGCTCTTTGTCAGGGTAGCCCTGAGGTAATATTGGGAAACAATGAAACTCACACTTTATAATAATCTTAGCTTACATCAATAAAAGAAGCATTGATGTAGTCTGATCCCTCCACATCTGAGTCTTTCTCCAATACCACACGTGTGTGGTCATCTGCAGTAATATAGTTGGATGGTGACATGTAGAGATGGTACACCTAGTAATACTTACATGGGCAGATGTTCTTGAATCTGTTCTGAGGTATATTACAGGGAAGAGTAGCAGTCTCACTTGATGGTTTAGGTAACTTGTCCAATGACTGCATAATTAAAACAGTGTATGAACATTCACTTCATCAATTCTATAAGGCTATGCTGACTTTGTATTCCACTTCAAACTTCTGGTCTCTGTCTTGATGCATCTCCTTCACATGGTCTGGGAAATCATCTTCACGGATATCGCTAAGACCAACAACTACAAGTAAAAATCATTTATGTATATACATCACGCAGAAAAGTGAAGAAATGACAAAATGGTAGAGTAATATTTACCTTTCTGTTCTTCTACTGTAGCTACCAGATCTTTCATTTCTAATCCATCTTCACCATCACTGACTTCATCTTCTTCTCTCTCGTATGGTTTTCTTCTTAGTGGTTTTCTTGTAGACTGACTATCAATTCTCTTACGCCTGTTGTGAGCACATACTATTGCAGGACTAAAGTATGTGGTTAAAGTGTACCTGAGAATTACAAGTGCGATGACCACTATTACAGCTAGGATAACCGCAAGAATGACTCCCACTACAGGACCAGCTATTGGTGGATTAGTTTGAGTCTCACTGCCTATAGTGATGTACATATGTAAAGAGGTCTATGTAACAAATGCTATTTACCCTTTTCAGTATAGGCCACTTTGCTGACATTAGAACCTTTGCCCCTTCCATTAGTAGCAAACACAGTTACATTGTAGGGAAGTCCCTCCCCTGAAGAATATAAAAATGTGTACAGAGGAAAGTGTCAATATAATATTACCAAGAGGTTGAGAAAGTACTCTGAGCTGGTCCATATCCAGTACCACAGTTCTGCTCAGTTCAGTGCCAGTACTGATGTCAGTGATAGTGACAGTGTAGTTCAGAGTATAGTCATTTGGCTCTGCTGGTTCTTCCCATGAGATGTTCAGTTTCCTCTCCATCACACTCACCACCACTAAACCTTGTACTGGGCCAGGGACTGATTGAAATAACAAACAAATGTGCATAAAAATAAGGAAAACATACAAAAAACTGACCTCTGGCAGTGACTGGTCCAACCACAATACTTGGAAGGTGTTCAGACAATGCCTGAATGCTGACAGTGTACACACGTTGGGTAGTAGTCAGTTCAGTAAAAGTGGCAGAGAGATCATTGGAAGTTCTGTTTATAATTGTCACATTATAATTTGGATGATGGTAATAGACAAGATATCCAGTGACTGCATCTCCTCCAATAGGACTTGACCAGAATACACTTATGGTAGAACTTCCCTCACTAGTAGTGACAGTCAAATCCATGGGAGGGTTGGCAGCTGTAGAGAATGCAATTGGGGAATATCATCTCATTATTTTTTGTGATATTTCACAATACCTTTGATATAAAGCTGTGCTGAATCTGATGTTTTGTCATCACCCACAGTACATGTATACAGTCCTCTCAGTCTCCCACTCACATTCAGAATATAGGTGTATTGTTCAGTTTCAGTATTATTTAACACACTCATGTTTCCTGTGGTGACTACCTCAGAATCAGGATTGGTCCAATTGACAGTGGTAGCAGGTCCACCAGTGGAGATACAGGTGAGGGTGAACTGAGGACTGGCTTCATTGAGACCAGAGTGCAGAGTGAATGATATATTGCTAGGTATTCTGATAACACCTGGAAAAAATGAAGGTATCACTACCCATCATTAAAAAGCTAACACCTACTGTTGTAGAGTCCAACAGAGAGAGTGTAGTTTGTCAGTGTGTCATCCTCTACCACACAGTGATATATCCCCTCAGATGGAGGATCAGTACCAGTGTTCCTCAACAGTCTCACAATCATGCGACCTCTGGTTCTAACAAATCCTGAAACATTATCACTACCCATACTACCAACTCTGGTCCCACTTGGTCCATACCAGTTTCCTCCAGAATTAGATTTGTTAAAGTTAACAGGACGATTAGTATTACAGATCAGGGCAGTGTTCTCAATAGATCCAATATCACTAATCATCACATAACCATTGTTAGGTATGATAACATCATTCAGACTGAGATACACATCTGCAAAAAAAAGGATATTTTATATGAGAATTAGCATTTTCTTGACATTCAATAAGTATATTATTGTGCCATTGAAGGGATCATTATGTTTACAGCTACAACGACATTCTTCAATCATGTTTACACTCACTTGGTAGTGTTACCGAAATTATAGGAGGACTGAATTCTCCAGTACCAGCACTGTTTACTGCTGCCACTTTAATTGAATATGTAGTAGATGACATCAGATTTGAGATAATGGCATGCTCTCCTGTGGTAGTATGAGTCTGTTTATCCCCACCCTCCTGTGGCTCATGCTGTAATAAATAGATTGTTATGTTCCCGTTGTGATGGATACAGTCCACTGGCCTCCACTGGACAGTAATTGTAGTACCAGTCACTTTAGATATGGTTACATGAGATGGAGGAGCAGATGGAACTACAATTGAAAATTGAACATCACAGCTAGTTTGTAGATACATCAATTACACATTCTCTTTCATTTGTTAGATATAGTTATGGTTGTGTATCAATAAATAATCAGCTGTTATATATATATACTAACCATCTGGGAGTGTGGTGGCTGTGAGGCTGTCTCTTGCAGTCTCTCCATCACTCAGTATTGCAGTCACAGTGATGGAGTACTCAGTGGCTTCCTGCAGACCAGTCAGGTTGTACATTGTCTCACTACCACTAATGTCACTGATGTCATTAGAGTCAGTGAAACACTGAGTGTTGTTAGTGTTGGAGTAGGAGATGGAGTAGGTAGACACAGTTTTACTAATAGATAGGAACTGCCATTTAACTACCAGTGAAGTTGACTTCATATCACTAATAGTTGTATTAACTATTCCTGTAAATTCAAAAGTACTAATATACATCTCCTTGGAATTTAATGCCTTGCCTTACGTATTGTGGGAATGAGGTAATCATCACTAGCCGTAACCTGATGGACATATTCTCCAGTGACAGTTACATTACATGTGTATGTTCCATCATCCTCCTCAGTTAGAGGACTGATAGTGAGGCTGTCATGAGATATTGTGTATCTCTCTCCATTTATATCCCTTGGACCCATCCATTCAATGGTGATAGTCTCATCATTGTTCACATTAGGATCCAGTGTCACAGTACATGTGAGGGTGAGGCTACTACCAGCATACAGAGGAGGAGTGTGGGATGAGGTGACATCAACAGCAGGGGCAGGGACTATGAGAATGATAATAGTATAGTGTATTATAACACATATAGATACACATTATTAGTCACGGCTAGTGTAAGCATGTCAGTATACCCGATTTCAAGGTTGCATATACTGAGATAAATAAACATACTCACTGGTAACCACAAGGTTTATTGATCTGCTGCCATAATTAGATATATCCCTAGATATAATTACAAAGGCTCTGCAGGTGTACTGACTGCCATTTGATGTCATCAAAGGATCAAAGTACAGCTGAGGATTATTGACTGAGGAAGGTTCAATATGTCTACCATCCTGCCTGGTCCATACTATACCATGCTCCACCACAAGATGTGGTACTGCCTCCACAGAGCAGGTGAGGGAGTAGGGCTGCCCAGCAGTGGGGGAACCACTGGCATGAGATATGGTCAAAGTTTTTTGTGGAAGTGCTGCAGGAAAATAGGGATGTTATAAAAAAGATCCATATAATATCATATTGAAAACTTACTCGTGACAGTGATATTAACAGTAGCTTGCAATTGCATTACATTTCTTCCAGTGACAGTCACTGAACATTGATATCGGCCACTATGTCTGATAAGTAGTGGACTTATGGTGATATTGTGAGTATAGATCTTTCCTGATGTATGGAGACCAGTGTCTGAATACTGATTTGTTGATAAGGTACCTGGAACATGCCATTCCATCCTAATCATCTCACCACTGTTCACATTAGGGTGTAATGTCATAGTACATGTGAGTGTGACACTAGTACCAGCATACAGAGGAGTAGTGCGGCTTGGAGTGGTAACCACATCAGGCATAGGGACTGTGAGAAGAGAAAGAGGCATGTACACGTGATTGTATTGATACACATAAATAATGCTTACTTTGAACTGCAATATCCCTTAACTCAGGTGTCTCTTTTACAGTGACATTTCTCAGATCATCTGCAACAGTCAGTTCACATGTATATCTGCCAGTATCTGAAGTAGCTAGAGGAGAGAAGGTGAGGGTGTCTCCTTCAGTAGAGATCCTATCTGAGGTGGTATCTACTGCTCTGTCATTGACCATCCAGGTCACCACTGACTGTATGAATGGCTGACTGTAATTGCATGACAAACTGAGTGTAGTTCCAGCATAGGGAGCACCATTATCAGGACTGAGAATGATGGATGTAGCAGGGAGCAAAACTTGAAGAAAAGATATATGTGCATAATTATTTTCATCATAGAACAAAATTACATTGGTTTGGTAAGCCACTTACTTGGAATAGTAACATTCACAGAAGTTGTGATAATATCATTAGCTGTACAGAAGTATTGTCCAATATTAGATATATTTCTTCTCCCTAGTGTGAGGGTATTGGTCCCCTGGCCTTCTCCTGTTACTGGTCCATCCCACCTAAACTGTGTAGCTGGTGTACTACTACCATTAGACCAGACAAACATAGCAGAACATGTGAGGACTGTTCCACTGTTGGATGTTGAAGAGGAGATGGAAATCAGCATTGAATCTGAGATATTACCTGTGTTGTATAAACATTTTAATATGTCTTGGTAACATGAAAATACATGTGTGTAGAACACTAGCAGAAAAAGCAAACAAAGGAATCCAACCCAGTCACATAGACGTCCCACCTCCCATACACAACATACCTACACACAATGGGTATGGCACCAACACATCTATAGAATATACAAGTGTAGAATGAAAGGATAGAATGGAAGTACCAAGAAGTGTTCTGTTATATACATACCATCATAACCAGTTTTGCTTTGTGGATGCGTGTGTACTTCCATACCTACATCTTTCATTGATTTTTACACTTGTACAATAGAGGTTACTACTATGTGTGTATATGAAAAGATAGTGCATTTACATAGGCAAATACCCTTGCTACAATATGTACAAGTGTAAAAACATTATATACCCCTTTTAGTATTACAGATATAGGGATATGGGGTTACGCATGTTATAATTGTTGCATGCTATCATCCCCTGCTTTTGTCTGCATGCATGCTGCACTTTGACCTTGTTTCTATACTCCTTGGCACTTCAATCCCCATACCCTTCAACATTTTAGTGAAAACGTTTTTACACTTGTGTCACTGGTTTTTACTGTGGATAGCAACACATATAAACCTACTGCCTTTCGTGCAGAGTTCTACCTCCCTTGCATACCTATAAGCAGGATATCTAGCAATTGTCAGTGACTAAAGTGTATAGAAGCATTCGCAGAGCATGTAGTTTGTCTGAAAAGGCTTAAAACATCCACGTTCAGGAGTTCTGAGCCGTTACCTTTGTTAAGGCTTAATGGGTGTGTCGGTACCATCCCTATATATAGATTCTACCGACTCTATGATATATAGTTATTGTGCTCTTTAACTATGGATACATAATATTCAGCACTGAGACAAACACCTACCATATAACATAAAGACAGAACATACCATCTGTATCAAGGGTAGCTACTGCTTTAGATGATGATGGTTTATTGTTGGACACAAAACACTCATAGACAGTAGCTACATCTATCTGGGACACTCTCAGAGTGTGGGTATATTGGCCAGTGAAGGTATTGTCCAAGACTGACACTTGTGAACCATCATTCAATACAGTTACCCCATGTCCAGGAGACTTTCTGGTCCAAATGACTGTTGTAGCAGGTCCACCAGTGGAGATACAGGTGAGTTTCGAGTTCAAATATGTCATTGGATTGGAGATAGTAATGTTACCTACATAAATATATCACATCATGATGCTTGGATTTGAGATGGCAATGTTACCTACATAATAGGAATATAATTATCACATCATGATGCTGTCAACTGTGATGTTTACTGAAAAATCAGGTATTCTTTCACAATCCTACCTCCAGACTCATACAGTCCCACAGAAACTCTCTCTCTTCCAGTACCACCTTCACCACTGACTGCAACTGTCTCAATAGAACACTGATATATACCAGATGGTATGGGACCACTATTACCAGGCACACGCTCTAGCCTAACTCTCTTATGTAGTCTTCTCATTCCAATTGGATACCCAGTAGTCTGAATTGTATGCTCAAGTAGTTTATGTGCAGGTATAGAAGAGAACCAGTCTCCATGACCATCTGAACCACTGCAGCATGTGTCCAAGTCAGTGTGACAGATAATCTCTCTACCACTATCATGAGTAGCATCGCCACCTTGTCCCACTAGACTGAGGTCCACATAGGAATTGTTGGGTAGTATCTCTCCCATGAAGGTGAGATAAGGAGCAGTCTGAGAGTGAACCTCCACCACACACCAGAGGAGGTGGAACAGAAACAACACTATATGCACACCCATAGTTAGTCACACTAGCTACATTATACTTATTATTGGATGCTCGCTAGATAAGATGGGAGTTCCTGTACAAGTCGATGATTAGCTACAACGCTCTCTCTAGAAACGGGTTATTACGGAAGCATATATACCCTTTGTGATGTAATCGAACTGGACTGCTGACGTCTGCACTGTCACTATCCGCCCTCTATGCGTGCGCTAAGTGCCTACGAACATATATCTAACCTTTCTTGTACTGAGGAAGTAGTGAAGGGTTTCGCAGGTAAGATAGGGGAGGGGCTAATTACTATCGGTTACGAGTGAACTAAACATATAATAAGTATACAAGGATGTGGGGACGGCAATGCAGGCACGGTAGGTAGGAAGGATCATTAACCCCATTCAGCATGCTATATATAGCTATATGTATAGCACAGTCTAATTTAATTGTCACCAGTATATACTGCTATGCAAAATTAACACTCTCTACATTATATATTTGCTGCACAGAAGTTCAAACCACTTCTTTGAAGTTGGCATATGTTTCAAAACTGTCCACATAGTTAGCAACCACCTCTTGACAGAAGGCATAGTGTACCTGTCAGGGAAATTATGTGCTGATATCAAAAGACCTAAAACTACAGCATTGTGCCTAGAATAACTTGCACATAATTACAAGAAATTCAGGCCTTAACTTGCATACTACGTACAGCATCAGGAACCAGTCCAGCTCTCTGTATACGTGCAGATTTGACTGCCTGGAAGAAGTCAACCACACCTTCTGTCTTCAGTCTCTCTAACTGAGAGTGCAGACAGATGAATGTCCCAGTACGACCCACTCCATCACTGCATTGATTAATAAAATGGTTATTGTTTTATCTCCTTTATAGAGTTCTATGGATGTATGTAGCACTAATTCTCTCTAACTATATTATTCTACTATGTATACACCTGCACATGACAATGATGTGTCTGCTGGGACTGGTCCTCTGGGCCTTGCTGAGGAGGTCTACCAGAGAGAGTATGGCTGAGGGGTGTGGCACTTCCTCCAGGGGCCAGCTGGACAGCTGCAGGAGTGTGACAATCCTGTGTGCTGATGTCCCCTCACTCTCTGCCACCTCCAGCCTCCTCTCAGTGATGTCTCCATAGCCACTCAGCCTCTTCAGAGTGACAGTCAGTTTCCCATGCACCTCCTCAGCACCATCCACACCTGCACTACCTGAACCCTCTGGCCAGAAACAATGGCTGCTCTCCTGCATGGTAGAGAAGGTACACTCACTACTATAAGCTACACACATACATACACATACACTTTTATATACATGTTATGAAAAAAAACATTCCAAATTCTTATTTACAAGTACCATGACATTCTCCTTCATCTGACAGAGCATGACAATACAACTACACTGATTCTCCCACACCATCCTCCAGAAGTCACACACAGTGTTCTCTAGAGGACCCTGGGTTGCAATGTAGGCTCGGCGTTGCTTGTATCCCTACACAATGTGAAATGAGTGGCTAAAACGATCTCTGAGTAGAGTAGAGAGTGTGTTGCTCACATCAATGAAGGAGGCATTGATGTAGTCAGAACCAGGCTGTTGGCCATGCCTCAGTCTCACACGAGCAGCTTCATCTGAAGAACAATACATCAGTACGAGTTTGATTATGATATTGTACAACATAATCAAGAATTTCATACGGATAGATAATGACATGTAAACCATTAAAATTGTACCAAGGTTGTGATATTATTTTGAGGAAGCATACAAAGTAATGCAATATCCTATAATAGAAGTAATAATATAATGAATGTGATATCATTATTGTGGTATATATTGCTGTGCATGAGTTCATTTGTCAGTCGTTATTGTAAGTCTCAGTTTTCTGTCTGCTAAAGAAGTGTGTAATGCGCAGTCAGGTGCCAGGCAGTAGCATGACAATCCCCACAAGTGGAGGGAAGGTGCTGAGGAATGCATGGAGTGGTAGATGTAGCAACTTGAAAATAGATATTATGTATACATACATACATAACATAAATATAGTGTAGAAGCAAGCATATGTGAATGCTTTCCATTGCAGGCAGATAAGCTATTTCACTTTCTAACAGCCCTGTATAGGGAATGTGGAAATACCTCCCACCAAGATGAATAACAGCTGCAGTTTGTATAAGATACTCATCTTCCTCTGACGTAATGGTAAAGTATACAGTCCTCAGCATTTTACGACAAAGAGCACCAAAATAAGAGGCAGTTTATGTGCAGATTATAAGGTAGGATTTAGCGTGTACATATTACGCATGTGAAAGAGCAGATGAGTGCAAGGGGGGTCGACTTAAATAATGTTTTTCTCTAAGAGACTCAGGGCCATGCAATGCAAGCACAGTGAACATATGTTTGCGTCAGTGTAATATTTACATTTATAGCTAAAGGGTAGGCTACATAAACAAAAACATGCTGCTCTTTGCATCATACATGCATCCACACTAACTTGGAAGCTTGTCTGGAAACCTGTTCTTTTCAACATTGTATTCTGCCTTAGCCTCCATGTACGATGCCTTGACTTCTGAGCTCACATCCTCCAGAATCTGAGGGGGAGGTCAAATAGTTTCAACAAAATGATAATGGTTTTTGTACTTTATGTTATATACAGATACTATACCTGAAATTGTCTCTCAAAGCCAGTGATCGATTTTCCAGTGACAAACTTGTTCATCTGGATGATACCTATCCTGATGTCAGCAGCTGCTATGTCAGTCTCCCCACACATCACCAGCTCACTTATAGCATCATGGATGAATATATACTGAGCCTAGTAGTATCAGCAAATACAAAATATTCAGTGACCAATCACACCATGTATACTACTTTTTCTATTCCCCATTCTATGATAATTTCAAAGTTACCTGTGTCTGGACCATCTTCATACGCTGTCCTCTCATGCCCTTCAGGATGTTATAGATACTCAGAGTTCCCTCTCTCTTCATCTGCTGCATCACACGGTCCAGGAGGATAAAGGTACCAGTACGACCCACCCCAGCACTGCAGTGTACTAGCAGGGGCTGGTCCAGGGACACTGGGTGCTCCTTACGCACACGTCGAATGAAGGAGATGAGGGACATGGCATTCTGAGGTAGACCATGGTCAGGCCAGGCAGTGTAGTGCATGTGAGTGACTGTCAACTCTCTATCTGAGTCAGAGGCCTGTAGGATACAGAATATATCATATATAAATATTATGAGTTTGTTAATTTCTCTTACTGATTTAAGTAGCAGTTTTCTGATCTGATACTCAGCAGATGGCACAACAGAAGTGAGAGTCACATTGAACTTTGACCCTTGGTTCAAAGTGGTGTGTACTTTATCAGGCCAGTATTGTTCACACTTTTCCTATAGTATAAATGCATTGATTCTCTATGATACATTGTTCTCTCCATAACTGGCTCAAGCTTCTATAGTAGTATGGTATTCTGTATGTAACTACTTCATATGTGTATAAAATAGCTACCTTGTTATCCTCCACACAGCGAGTGAGCATGACAATAGTATTGACCTGATATTCCCACACCATCTGCCAGAACTTCACTACTGTCAATTCAGTTGGACCTGCAACACATACAAGAGATGTATATGTATGGAGGTTGCAGTTTGTATGCATAATACATTGTTGAACAGTACACATAAAACACAATGATGTATGCATATATATGTACTAACCTTGTGAAGCTATGTAGGCATGTTTCTTGTCAGGGTAGCCCTGTGGATAAGTGATGCATAAACTCTAACTCAGCTATTTTAGTTAACCTCACATCAATGAAAGAAGCATTAATGTAGTCAGATCCATCCACATCTGGGTCTCCTTTCAGCTCCACACGTGTGTGGTCATCTGCAGAAGTACATAATATTGGGTGGTGCCTTATCAATGTACAGAGGGAATAGATATTATAATACTTACATGGGCAGATGTTCTTGAATCTGTTCTGAGGTATATTACAGGGAAGAGTAGCAATCTCACTTGCTGGCTTAGGTAGCTTGTCCAGTGACTGTATATTATAGACATTATAGACAATATTTCAGTCGATATAGCATTATGAATATACTAATCTCTAGGAAGATGTGCTAACTTTATATTCCATTTCAAATTTCTGGTCTCTGTCTTGATGCATCTCCTTCACATGGTCTGGGAAGTCATCCTCTGGGATATCATTACAGCTAGTCACTGCAGAGAAATCCATTGAAATGAATACAGAGGGGAGTTGCTGATAGAAGGTACCTATATTTGAGGAGTCTTCAAAGCAATACTTATCCTTATGTTCTTCCACTGTAGCCACCAGATCCTTCATTTCTAATCCATCTTCACCACTGTCCTGCTCTCTCTCATTTACTTGTTTTTCGGTTGGAGAGAAACGTTCTGATTTTGCTCTTGAAGACCATCTGCAGATTCCCTTGTGCCTGTTGTAAATATTAATGTGCATGTACTCATAACTATGACAAGTATATGATTGTTGAGAGACATGGTACCACAGTGGACCAATGCAACAAGTGTTATGGACTAACTCACAAAAAGATAGATGGCAATGTTTTGAGCAGCCTATGCTGCCCTTCATCAGGCCAAATTTTTGTCTAGCCATGAGTTAGTCCATTAGCACTTGTTGCGAACTATGACATGTGTATATGATTTGAGCTATATAACATGCATATGGTAGAAATAATCACCTGAGTATTACAATGAGAGAAATAGCAATAACTATTGCCAGTATACCAGCAACAGCAGAAATAACTCCTGCTATTGGAACAGTCACTGATGGATTAGTCTTGGAGCCACTTCCTACAGGTATAAATCAGATATTGTATATCACCTGAAGTGCTAAGTACATTGAAATATTGCATTTCTACTGCATGTGCTACTACTGCAAGGCAAACCACCTCTAAATCCCCAACCAGCAATACTAAAAATGATTTTATCCATTTCTTGCTACAGAGTGATCTGCATCATTAGAAGGATAGTATGTGTTGAAAATAAGTATTACTGATAACTACATACCACCATTATTACTTATAAAGTAGGAGATCACATAACAGTGGACTTAAATACCTTTTATATATACAGTATGAATTTAGTGTTAGTAGAAACATATATGTGCATGAAGGTAACTCACTCTTTACATTGATGTTTATTTTATTGCTAGCCATAGCCGGCTGGACATATCTACCTCCAGTGACTGTTGCAGTACATGTGTATATGCCAGTGTCCTGGTAAGCTAGAGGACTGATGGTGAGACTGCTAATATAGGTAGTGCCAGAGCCATTGACAGCAGTGACTGAGTATCGGTCCTCTGGTATGTCCTGGAGACCACTCCATTCAGTCACAACCCTCTCACCACTGTCCACATTAGAATCCAGTGTCACAGTACATGTGAGAGTGAGATTAATACCAGTATACAGAGGAGGGGTGTGGCTGAGAGTGACAGTCACCACAGGTGGAGGAACTGAAAATAAAGAAGAGATGTACATAGTCATGAAACATATGTTTGTGGAGATGATAGATTATGAAATTTTTCCTAGGACAAAAGAACATAGTTAGTGTTGTTTGTATGTGTGTGTGTGTGTGTGTGTGTGTGTGTGTGTGTGTGTGTGTGTGTGTGTGTGTGTGTGTGTGTGTGTGTGTGTGTGTGTGTGTGTGTGTGTGTGTGCCACATGTCATTGAGAAGAAAACTCACTTTTTACAGTGATACTGATATTATCACTAGCAGTAACCTCATTAAAAGCATCGGTGACAGTGCCAATACATGTGTATGTGCCAGTATCCTGGTAAGCTAGAGGACTGATGGTGAGACTGCCAGTGTAGGTATTGCCAGAGCCACTGGCAGTAGTGACTGAGTATCGTTCCTCTGGTATGTCCTGGAGACCACTCCATTCAGTTACAACCTTCTCATGACGGCCATAGTCCACATTAGGATCCAGTGTCACAGTACATGTGAAAGTAAGACTACTACCAGAATACAGAGAACGGGTGTGGCTGAGAGTAACAGTCACCATAGGTACAGGAACTGAGTGAATGAATAAAGTATGTGCACTCAATAGTTTGTAGAGAAGAGGATATTTGAAGGAATCATGCAGGTGCCTGCATCCCATGGATTATTATAAAAAATATACCCATAATAATAATGTGGAAGTATAATGTATGGCTAAACTTGTACTGTATTTTGATGTCTTGATTCCTCTAGAAGTCACTTACATTCAACTTGTAATATATTTTCCTTTCTTGCAATCTTCCTCAGCATAATCATTGGAACATTTATGATTCCTTCACAGTAATACCTAGCTGTATGTGAGCTACGTAGAGGACTGAATATCAGTGTCCTCATACTCATGACTCCACTGTGAGTAGTGTCTCCCACTATCACACCATTCCCACTGCCCACACTGCCTCCACTCCACTGTACTGTGGGCTCAACTGTAAGATACTCCACTACTCTCACAATACATATCCATTTTAGATCATCTCCAGCAGTTACAATTGTGATATTAGTGATATTTACTGTTGGAACTGGAAGATCTGAAGAGGAGGAAAAAATCATCAGTTGTTTAGATATTGTCAGTAATCACCTTCAACATGAAGTGTTGTCATATTACTAATTATCACTTCAGTTTGCACACATGTGGACTCATCAGGTAAACTGACAGACACAGTGGTAGTGATGTTGCCACTATCTGAGATGGTAATAGGTGTGTAGGTGAGGGAGGCTGTGTAGCTGTCTCCACTACCAATGACAGCAGAGACTGTAGTTCGAGTGCTATTTTTTATAACAGCATTGCCTGATTCATCATTCTGTCTATTCCAACTAATACCTATTGCTATGTCCACTGTCAGATCATTGAAAGAAATGTCAACTCTCAGTTGAAATGTAGTCCCAGCATACACTGGACCATCACGACTTCTACTGATTGTCACTGTAGGATGAGAAACTACACAGGAAAAAATTTGATATGTACACAAAAGGAAGGAGATCTGCAGTGAAAACCACTTACATGGATTTTGAAAACTAATAAACCTGCCCGTACGGCGAGTTGTCACTAAACCAATAGATGGTATGTTAATGATAGCCTGGCATGAATATGTTCCTTGATATGATGTACAGAGAGGACTGAATGTCAGTGTCCTCATACTTATGACTCCACTGTGAGTAGTGTCTCCCACCATCACACCATTCCCACTGCCCACACTGCCTCCACTCCAGTGTACTGTGGGCTCAACTGTAAGATAATTTATTACTTTCACACTACATGTCAACACAACATCCTCTCCAGCTGTGTAAATTGAGGAGCTATAGATAGTCACTTCTGGTTCTGGAAGTTCTGAGGGAATTCAAGTATAATCTCTAATGATAAGTGGTACATGTATGTATACCTTGGACATGGAGACTCTCTGTCCCAGTAGCTGTGAGGTATGTAATTAATGAATTGACAATGACAGTGACAGAGACAGTGATCAGGCCACTATCTGAGATGGTAATAGGTGAGTAGGTGAGAGAGGCTGTGTAGCTGTCTCCACTACCACTGACAGTGGAGATATTTGTGTGAGCATTACTAGCTATGACACCATTCTCTCTTTTCCAAGTAATATCCAGTGATATATTTCCATTCACTCCACTCAAAGAGATGTCAGCAGTCAACACAAACTCAGTTCCAGCATATACAGGACCACTGTGACTTTTGCTGATAGTCACATTGGCCTGTGGTACTTAAAACAACAAATAACAATTCCTACATGATATAGTGTACTCACAAATGTATATCCTTGCTGTATACTTACATTCAACTGTATTGACTGTAGTACTGATGGAAGATGTGCCAAGAGTTGCAGTACATTTGATCTCTGATGACTGTGTACCCAATAGGAGTGTGATGGAACTGGATTGCCCAGTAGTACTGTGGTTAGTTATTCCTGGTCCAGTCCACGCAAGCTGTTGATTGTGTATAAGACTATCATTAGCAGTGAGATTAGCAGAACATATGAGGACAACTGAAACATTGCTTGATGCATTGGAGGAAATGGAAATTTGTGTTGAATTTGTCAGTAAGGAACCTGTGGCAGTGATTGAAATTACTGTCACCGTATGACCATTACTAAACACATGTATGATATTATGTACCTTCTGATTTTAATGTACTAACAACTTTAGCAGAAGATGGTTTATTATTGGACACAGAACATCCATAGACACCAGGTACAGTCATCCCAGATATATTCAGAGTGTGAGTATATTGTCCTGTGACACCATTATCCAACACTGTTACTTGTGCATTGTCATCACTATCAGGTATTATCTCAGAGTCTCTGGTCCATGTGACAGTGGTAGCAGGTCCACCAGTAGAGATACAGGTGAGTACAGCGTCAGTAACACTATACTGATAGTCTGCTATGGAAATGTTTCCTATTAAATGGTAAATGGACCAGCTTTAAGGCACCAAATATTGTTGACACATAGCAATACAAATTTTATACCTCCAGATGCATATATTCCCACATAGAGTGACTCTTGCATTTGGCTTGTGACTACTGACATCCCACTACCACTTTCTTCAACTGTCTCAATTTCAAAATTAATAGCACAGTGATATATACCAGATGGTATAAAACCACTGTTACCAGGCACACGCTCTAGCCTAACTCTCTTATGCAATTTTTTCATTACAATTGAACGGCCACGTCTGTCTACAGCTGGGCTGTTATGGGGAAAGAACCAGCCCTGTTTATCATCTGAACCACTGCAGCATGTGTCCAGGTCAGTGTGACAGACAATCTCTCTACCACTATCATGAGTAGCATTGCCACCTTGTCCCACTAGACTGAGGTCCATATAGGAATTGTTGGGTAGTATCTCTCCCATGAAGGTGAGATAAGGAGCAGTCTGAGAGTGGACTTCTACCACACACCAGAGGAGGTGGAACACCAAACGCACAACAAATGCAGTCATCTACAGTATATACTCTCAGGAACATATTATGTATAGCTGCGTAATGTTTACTCACTTTTAGCTACTTCAAAGCAGCTATCAAACGGGGAACAGTTGCAATGTCTTTGAACCAGGCACATTTATAAACAACCGAACTCATACCGAGGCGTGGGGGCATGTATATCAACGAGGAGAAGTTGATTGAGTGTGATTATTTTTTCACTTAGGCATCACATGCGCATACGCAGCGAGACCCACCGCACCTCGTGGCCTCGACTTGAGGTGGCGATACAGTAGTGACCACAGGTGTAGCCAATTACATTAAGTTACAGGTCACCTAAATAGGCGTTGAAGAAGAAAATGTTAGTTTAAGACATACTGTAGACAGTAGTGAGGCGTTTTCATACAATATTAAAATGCTAGAAAGGCAAAAGTAGAATCAATGATTCCTCTAGACAATGAAAATCGGGATAAGTAATTTCTGTCTGCGCCGTGCGATAAATTGAGCGCGCATGCGTTGTATTGTTAAAGTAGGCGTGGTTTCTATATTTGCTATATTCATGTTGTACTGAGTGCCAACACTTTGATGTATTTATCTTCGTGGGTGAAACTTTTTTTGCCAATTGCTGAGGATTGCGGGCCACACCTACGTTGTATATAACGAAAACTCCGAAAAGCCACTGAAACGCGAAATTTGTGAAAAGTTTCTCCCGCGAAAATTTCCCGCTATACGGTGTAGCTATATAGATCTATGTGGTTCAGTAGGTTTTCCTTTTGCGTCCGCATTCATGAGGATGATACCGATCTACTAACTTAGCACACAAACTTAGCACACGTAGACTACGACTACAATGTAGTTTGGCTTCGTGTCCTGGCATCACCGTCCGCATGTACAATATAGGCCTATGTGGATCTATAAACTTTATAGTACACGTAAACTACGACAATCTCGACTACCATGTAGTTTGACTTCGTGTAGTGGCATCACCGCGCAGCTTGATGCCTATGCTAAAATTAAGAATTAGAAATACTACAGAAGCAAGATGCAGTACATGCACCCAAATACAGCAAAAAACTCATGACATAAATATAACTCCATCCCCACAGCAATATCATACATGGATTTTTCTATGCAATCATTATTGTCCATGTTCTGTATATACTGCCATGCAGTGTGCTAGCTACATACAATAGGTAACTACTAAGTTTTCATGTTTACAAATTCAAACCACTTCTTTGAAGTTGGCATATGTTTCAAAACTGTCCACATAGTTAGTAACCACCTCTTGGCAGAAGGCATAGTGTACCTGTCAGGAGGAATATGTGAAGAGTTGGTAAAGACATAGAATATAGTAAAGTAAACTGTTTTATTGAAACCCTTAAAATACTAACACACAATTATATACAGCATAAGTTCATCTATAGTTATTATATGGTGCACACTGAATTGAATATTCAGCATGTTTGTTGTGTGTTTGCTTTAAAATTACTTACTGCATCAGGGACCAGTCCAGCTCTCTGCATACGTGCAGACTTGACTGCCTGGAAGAAGTCAACCACCCCTTCTGTCTTCAGTCTCTCCAACTGAGAGTGCAGACAAATGAATGTCCCAGTACGACCCACTCCATCACTGCAAGAATAAAGTACAATCAATGAGAGTCTCACTGTATACATTATGGATATAGACAGAACAATGACATCTAAAATTCTCGTGTTCTATCTACTGCCAATACACATTAACATTTATGATTATATAGTTAGCAGGATAAATGTATTCCCCAGTTACTATACCTGCACATGACAATGATGTGTCTGCTGGGGCTGGTCCTCTGGGCCTTGCTGAGGAGGTCTACCAGAGAGAGTATGGCTGAGGGGTGTGGTACGTCCTCCAGGGGCCAGCTGGACAGCTGCAGGAGTGTGACAATCCTGTGTGCTGATGTCCCCTCACTCTCTGCCACCTCCAGCCTCCTCTCAGTGATGTCTCCATAGCCACTCAGCCTCTTCAGAGTGACAGTCAGTTTCCCATATACCTCCTCAGCACCATTCACACCTGCACTACCTGAACCTTCTGGCCAGAAGCAATGGCTACTCTCCTGCATGGTGGAGAAAGTACATTGACTACTATAAGCTACACACATTGATATATACAAATCCATGTTATGAGCAAACTGTTCCAAAGGTTTCATATGTAGAGATACCATATCATTCTCCTTCATCTGACAGAGCATGACAATACAGCTACACTGATTCTCCCACACCATCCTCCAGAAGTCACACACAGTGTTCTCTAGAGGACCCTGGGTTGCAATGTAGGCTCGACGTTGCTTGTATCCCTACACAATGTGAAATGAGTGGCTAAAAGGATATCTGGGTAGAGAAGAGAGTGTATTGCTCACATCAATGAAGGAGGCATTGATGTAGTCAGAACCAGGCTGTTGGCCATGCCTCAGTCTCACACGAGCAGCTTCATCTGAAGAGCAATACATCAGTATAACATAGCTATAGGCTCCCATGAGACTTTATGTAGGTGGAGGCATATTTATATGTTTATCAAAATATCAGTGTAAATTACACCAGATTGTGGAGTTATGTTTTAAAGTTGTATTCATGTCCCAGTAGTAATGAGGTGTGGGATAAAAAGAGCTCAGGAAATGCATAGGTAAATGCATATGCAACTACTGATGATTACTGACATCATATAAATGTGAAAGTCATGCTCATGTTGTAAGCAGACCTACTACAGCTACTTAGTACTGCTCTTCTATTTTATGCACAGCCCATATACTCTATCTGCTATTTTCTAGCTATGTTATTGATATACATGTGTACTGTTTGCCACACTAATGGTCTCTGCGTTAATTGCTTTGAAGGAGTTCAGGGCTGTGTACTGTCTCATGGCAAGTAGGAAGAGAAAACATTTCCATAAACAACACACACACACACACACACACACACACACACACACACACACACACACACACACACACACACACACACACACACACACACACACACACACACACACACACACATACACACACCTACACACAGTTTATGTTTTTTTGACTACATGTTGACATGCATGCACGATACAATGTGTACCATGTTATGTGTACCATGCTAATGGTCTGTAACTACTACATATACCACCTTCTATGAGTGTTCTTTGCCTTAAAATACCACAGGGCTATGTATTTAATCATGACAATACCTTTCAAGCATTATTTTCAGTCATTGTAGGAGGCATTAACTGTTTCCTTATAATATCCCACGGGCATGTGCTTAATGACTACCATAACATTTATGCTTCAGTAGGTGGTATGAACTCCTTCCTTATTATAGGTCAGTATACATGCATAACTCTAAGGCTGCTATTCCTGAAGATGCAGTGTAAACATTAAAGAAAAGGTGTTTGTGTCAGTCCGAGAACAATACACACAGTCATAATTGAAAGCATGCTGGAACATGAACGAAATGTGGATTCATGTAAACTAACTTGGCAGCTTATCTGGAAACCTATTCTTTCCAACATTGTACTCTGCCTTAGCCTCCATGTATGAGGCCTTGGCTTCTGAGCTCACATATTCCAGAATCTGAGAGAAGGGCAGAATGTGTGTGCATACTATATATGCATGTATGAATAGTATATGCATGCATGGTTATAGTTACTTTACCTGAAACTGCTTCTGAAATCCAGTGATAGCTTCTCCAGTGATATTCCTCTTCATCTGGTTAATACTGATCCTCATCTCTGCAGCTGCTATGTCTGTCTCCCCACACAACACAAGCTCACTCATAGCATCATGGATGAATATATACTGAGCCTATAATAATAGAGCCATGCACATATAAACATGACTTATGTGAATTTATAATAGGTCATACATATTGACAGCAGCTTTACATAATCATGAAACACAAACCTGAATGCACTAGCTACATATACCTGTGTCTGGACCATCTTCATACGCTGTCCTCTCATGCCCTTCAGGATGTTATAGATACTCAGAGTTCCCTCTCTCTTCATCTGCTGCATCACATGGTCCAGGAGGATAAAGGTACCAGTACGACCCACCCCAGCACTGCAGTGTACTAGCAGGGGCTGGTCCAGGGACACAGGGTGTTCCTTACGCACACGTCGAATGAAGGAGATGAGGGACATGGCATTCTGAGGTAGACCATGGTCAGGCCAGGCAGTGTAGTGCATGTGAGTGACTGTCAACTCTCTATCTGGGTCATCAGAGGTCTAAAGGATAATTAAACTTCACTTGCAACAGACAGTGGATTCCATTTCTCTTACTGATTTAAGTTGAAGTTTTCTGATTTCATACTCAGCAGATGGTACAACAGAAGTAAGAGTCACAGTGAACTTTGACCCTAGATTCAGAGTGGTGTGCAGTTGATCAGGCCAGTATTGCTGACACTTCTCCTACACATGAAAAAGTCAGATTATAAGGTATATATACATGTAATTGTATACAGCATAATGCATAACTCAACAGTATAACTAAGTTACTATAAAAACTGTAGCTAGTGCACTAGAATATACAAGTGGCTCTACAATACACTTGCCTTATTATTCTCTACACAGCGAGTGAGCATGACAATAGTATTGAGCTGATATTCCCACACCATCTGCCAGAACTTCACTACTGTCTCTTCAGTTGGACCTACATACCAGGACAAAGGTAAAATTTTTTGAATGTATGTTTTTGGAGGCTGCAACATGTGTTTGTATGATAAATTAGTTAAATCATACATACAAAGTAGTACATTTGTTACCTAGTAGAGTAACAGACCAAAGGCT
Source organism: Theonella swinhoei (assembly GCA_963970385.1). NCBI lineage: Eukaryota > Metazoa > Porifera > Demospongiae > Tetractinellida > Theonellidae > Theonella > Theonella swinhoei. The sequence continues at coordinate 3,155,767 of OZ019949.1, read as the reverse complement.
AACGTGTGCCAACATATCATGTGTAGCACACTTATTACATCACTAATTACATGAGGCTAGTAAGGGAGTCATTAGTGGCTGGGAAACCATAGAAATGGCAACAAATTAGTTGTTACATGGGCCCAAGTGCCAAACAGGATATGTTAGCCCAGTTATGATGTACAGCCCAAGGGCCGCACTGATACATACTAACCTTGTGCAGCAATGTATACATGCTCCTTGTTTGGGTAACCCTGATCATGAGGTAGAGTGACATTCAAATTCTATAGCAAGACATTTTACGTATTCTTACATCAATAAAAGAAGCATTAATGTAGTCTGATCCCTCCACATCTGGGTCTCCTTTCAGCTCCACACGTGTGTGGTCATCTGCAGTAGTATTTAGTATTGCATGGTACCACAGAGGAGAGAGATACTGTAATACTTACAAGGGTAGATGTTCTTGAATCTGTTCTGAGGAATGTTACAGGGAAGAGTGGATATCTCACTTACTGGCTTAGGTAGCTTGTCCAGTGACTGAATATTACAAATAATAATTTTATATAGTGCACTCACACAGACATAGTAGGACTACAGCATCAAAACCAATCAAAAGGATGTACTGACCCTGTATTCTACTTCAAATTTCTGATCTCTGTCTTGATGCATCAATTTCACATGGTCTGGGAAGTTATCCTCAGAGATATTATTATGACTATTCACTGCAATGAAACAAATACAGATCATGCAGAGGAGAGAGCAAGCATTTAACTACTACATAATAGAAGATACCTATGTTTGAAAGGTCTTGAAAGTAATCATCATCTTTGTCTTCTTCCACTGTAGCCCCCAGATCCTCCATTTCTAATCCATCTTCACAATTGTCACTTACACTGTCCACTTCCCTCTCCTCTGATCGTCTTCTTGGTGGAGGTACAGGTTTATGTTTGACTTTTGAGGACTGACTGAAGATTCTCTTATGCCTGTTATCATATGTATGACCACAACAGTACAATTGTAAGATTTAAAACATGATAGTTCACCTGAGTATTACAATGGCTATGATAGCAATTATTATTGCTAATAAAACTGCACAAATGACTCCCACTACTGGACCAGCTATTGAGAGATCACTGTGAGAGCCACTTCCTACACAATTATGTCAAAATACACTTATATACACTGACAAATACTACAGTAACCATATGAGCACTATCTATACCTTGAGGCAAATACACTGAAGATGTTTTAGCACTTTCTCCTTTCCTTGCTGAAGTATAGGCTGACATCTCTATTGTATATGTCTCTCCATACAACAGATCACTTATCTCTACTCTAGTTATATTGTGAGGTACATCGATACTCTTAATGTCTTCACTATTGGAGGCAGGCCAGTAGTTGACTGTGTAGTAGATGATGTGTCCTCTTGCCTCCACTAGACTGAGAGCAGTCCAGCTCACTATCATATGTGTAGCATTCACTCTCTCCGCACTTAGATCTCTTGGAGCCCTCGGAACTACAATAGTATGTAATTAACTGAGATCACTAAAGTTATATGCAGAAACTATGCCACTTACCATCTTCTTCAGCGTAAGTAACTTGGCTAACATTAGGTCCCTTACCCCTTCCATTAGTAGCAATCACAGTCACATTGTAAGGAATTCCCTTCCCTAAAAGCAGTTAGAATGACATAATATGCCTATTACATTACATCAAAGCATATATACCAAGTGGTTGAGAAAGTGCTGTAAATTTCTCCACATCCAGAGGCACAGATCTTCTCAATTCAATGCCAGTACTGATGTCAGTGATAGTGACAGTGTAGTTCAGAGTATAGTCATTTGGCTCTGCTGGTTCTTCCCATGAGATGTTCAGTTTCCTCTTCTCCATCACACTCACCACCACTAAACCTTGTACTGGACCAGGAACTGTTTGAAATAACAAATGAATGTGTATAAATGAATAAGCAGAACAAAGACAAGCTTACCTCTGGCAGTGACTGGTCCAACCATAATACTTGGAAGGTGTTCAGACAATGCCTGAATGCTGACAGTGTACACACGTTGGGTAGTAGTCCGTTCAGTAAAAGTGTCATTGAGATTATTGGAAGTTCTGTTTATAATTGTTACATTATAATTTGGATGATGATAATAGACAAGATATCCAGTGACTGCATCTCCTCCAATAGGACTTGACCAGAATACACTTATGGTTGAACTTTCCTCACTAGTAGTGACTGTCAAATCCATGGGAGGGTTGGCAACTGTAGAGGAAAATTTACTGTCCAAATATGTCATATTTATTAATTCAGTACCTTTTATACTGAGTTGTCTTGAATCAAATGATGGTTTACTGTTCCCTACAGTACATGTATATCGTCCACGCAGTCTCCCAGTCATATTCAGTGTGTGGATATATTCAGCAGACTCAGCATTGTTCAACATAGTCATATTTCCTGTGGTGACTACTTCAGAATCAGGATAGGTCCAAGTGACAGTGGTAGCAGGTCCACCAGTGGAGATACAGGTGAGGGTGAACCAAAGAGTGTCATCATTGAGATCAGAATGAAGAGTGAAGGATAATTTGTCAGGTATTGTAATAGCTCCTGTCAAAGGAAGCATGCAGAACTGTTTCACATACACACATACAAATAATTATCACCTTACCATTCTCACTGTTGTAGAGTCCAATATAGAGAGTGTGTTTTGTCATTGTGTCATCCTCTACCACACAGTGATATATCCCCTCAGATGGAGGATCAGTAGCAGTGTTCCTCAACAGTCTCACAACCATAGGACCTCTAGATCTAACAAATCCTGGAACATCATCACTACCTATATCACCAACTCTGGTCTCACTTGGTCCATACCAGTCTCCTCCAGAATGACGTTTGTTATAATTGTTAATAACTGGACGGTTAGTATTACAGATCAGGGCAGTGTTCTCAGTGGATCCAATATCACTGATCACCACAAAACCATGGTTAGGAACAATGACATCCAATTCATTTAAACTGACATACACATCTATAAAGGAGATTATTGATGATAATTACATGTCTAATCAGGTTAGAAAAGATACAATATTCCATACTATACTCACTTGGTAGTGTTACTGCCATAATTGCTAGACTGAACTCTCCAATGCCAACCATGTTAACTGCTGCTACTTTAATATAATAAGTAGTAAATGGTATTAGATTTTTGATAAGGGCATGCTCTCCTGTGGTAGCATGAGTCTGTGTATCCCCACTCTCCTGTGCCTCATACTGCACCAAATAACCTGTTATGTATCCATTGTGATGGATGCAGTCCACTGGCTCCCACCGGACTTCAATCATATTACCAGATACTTTAGTGATTTTTAACGATATTGGAGAAGCAGATGTAACTGAATCAAAAAAAGTAATTGTAATTCTAAGCTAATATGTACATGTTTCTATTAATCAAAATGATGAAAAGTCCCAGTCAGTAACAATTTAAGTGGGTCTGTAATGTAATATATTTCATTTTACAAATTTATCACCAGATACTAACCATCAGGGAGTGTGGTGACTGTGAGGCTGTCTTGTGCAGTCTCTCCATCACTCAGTATTGCAGTCACAGTGATGGAGTACTCAGTGGCCTCCTGCAGACCAGTCAGGTTGTACATTGTCTCACTACCACTAATGTCACTGATGTTATTAAAGTCAGTGAAACACTGAGTGTTGTTAGTGTTGGAGTAGGAGATGGAGTAGGTAGACACAGTTTTATTAGTTAATTGAAATTTCCACATGACACTCAGTGAAGTGGATTGTCTTGTAATATTGAAATGAAATACTCCTATATACAATGACGTTAAGTTTGTTAACACATGTTAGTAAGGTACACTGACTCTACTTTAGTGGTAGCTAGTGAGCATGTGTGTTAAATGTTCATCATTTGTGTCATATCAGAATATAACTTACTATTCACATCGATACTGATATCATCACAAGCAGTAGCATTGGTGAAAGCATCATTGACAGTGCCAGTACATGTGTATGTGCCAGTATCCTGGTAAGCTAGAGGATTGATGGTGAGACTGCCAGTGTAGGTACTGTCAGAGCCACTGGCAGCAGTGACTGAGTATCGTTCCTCTGGTATGTCCTGGAGACCACTCCATTCAGTCACAACCCTCTCACCACTGTCCACATTAGGATCCAGTGTCACAGTACATGTGAGAGTGAGACTAATACCAGTATAGAGAGGAGGGGTGTGGCTGAGAGTGACAGTCACCTCAGGCACAGGAACTGAGTCAATGAATAAGAGGTGCGATATTGCGAAGTTGAATGCATATATATAATGGTTTGTGTGATGATGAAGTAAAAGCAAAACATCATTCATAATTTCAATGCAGAAAAAAGCTGAAGGATTTCATCAGATCTAAAGTCACTTACTTTCAACCACAACACTTCTTATCTCACTTGTAGTCTTTTTCAGATCAATAGATGGTATGTTGATGTCACCCTGGCAGGTGTACCGAGATCCATGTGAGGTACGTAGAGGACTGAATGTCAGTGTCCTCATACTCATGACTCCACTGTGAGTAGTGTTTCCCACCATCACACCATTCCCACTGCCCACACTGCCTCCACTCCACTGTACTGTGGGCTCAACTGTAAGATACTCTACTCTACTACTGTCACATTACATATCCAGGTCAGACTTTCTCCAGCTATTCCAATAATGTTATTAGTAATAATCACTGTTGGAACTGGGAGATCTGAAGGGGAGAAAAAGTAAATAACCCCCACAAGCTTTTGTAACATAATATGGTTGAAAGTTGTGGTTGAAAGTAATTATACCTTCAACAATGAGCTGTTCTGTATCACTAACTTTAATCTCTGCACATGATGACTCATTAGATGAACTTAGATTAATTGTAACAATGGCAGTAATGTTGCCACTATCTGAAATGGCAATTGGTGAGTAAGCGAGGGTTGAACTGTAGCTATCTCCACTACCACTGAAAGAAGAGACTGTAGTGCGATTATCATTGCCTATGGCAGTAATGTTATTATTTGATTGTTTCCAACTGATATCTATTGCTATGTCCACTGTTAGATCAGTGAAAGAAATGTCAACTCTCAGTTCAAATGTCGTTCCAGCATACACTGGACCATCACGACTTCTACTGATGGTCACAGTGGGACGAGGGACTACACAGAAAAAAGAACAAGTACTTTACACAAAAGAATGGAGATTGTTAAAGTCACTTACATGGACTATTGACACTAATAAACCTGCCTGAAGTGGCAGTTTTGAAAACAATAGATGGTATGTTAATGATAGCCTGGCATGAATAAGTTCCTTGATGTGATGTACAGATAGGACTGAATGTCAGAGTCCTCATACTCATGACTCCACTGTGAGTAGTGTCTCCCACCATCACACCATTCCCACTGTCCACACTGCTCTGATTCGTTAGCCACTTTATTGTGGGCTCAACTGTAAGATGCTCTGCTACTTTCACATTACACATTAACACAAGATCAGATCCAGCTGTGAGAATTGAGAAACTGGCAGAGATAGTCACTTCTGGATCTGGAAGGTCTGAGGGAGTTCACATACAATATCTAATGATTAATTTGTTACTGGTACATGTATGTATACCTTGGACATTGAGACTCTCTGTCCCAGTAGCTGTGAGGTATACATGCATTGAACTGACAGTGACATTGGCAGTGATCTGGCCACTATCTGAGATGGAAATAGGTGAGTAGGTGAGGGAGGATTTATAGCTGTCTCCATTGACATCAGAAACTATAATGTGTATGTCTCTATCTACTACATCATTCCCTCTGCTCCAAGTAATTTCTAGTGATATGTTCCCACTCACTCCCTCTACACTCAAAGAGATGTCAGCAGTCAACACAAACTCAGTCCCAGCATATATTGCACCACTGTGGCTTTTACTGATGGTCACAGCAACCTGAGGCACTGTAAAGGGCACTGTAAAAGTATAATCACAATCAGTATACATGTACTCAGAAGTGTAATTAGCTAACAAACTTCAAAGTAAGTTATATGTACGATAACTGGATATATAATATTAACTGTGGTACCAATAGAGAATGCATCAAGAGCTATAGTGCAGTTGATCTCAGATGAATATGTATCCATGATGAGTGTAATGGAAGTGGCCAGCCCATTGGTTTGGTAGTAACTTCCTGATCCAGCAGTCATATGACTATCACCAATTATAGTGCGGTGAGCAGAACATGTAAGAACAATGGAGAAATTGCTTGCTGTATTGAATGAGATGAAAATTTTTTGTTGAACTTTTAATGAGAAAGCAAAGCATTAGCTCATGCAGTTTCTCTCAATATGTCCATAACTGAAGACATCTAGCTAGCTATGTACCTTTTGCGTTTGTTGTACCAACAGCTTTGGCTAGTGATGGTTTATTATTGGACACAGAACATCCATAGACACCAGGTACAGTCATCCCAGATATATTCAGAGTGTGAGTATATTGTCCTGTATAACTATTATCTAACACTGTTACTTGTGTATTGTCATCATTATCTGGTATTATCACAGAGTCTCTGGTCCATGTGACAATGGTAGCTGGTCCACCAGTAGTAATGAAAGTAATTACAGAGTCATTACCATTGAAATGGTAATGTGCTATGGAAATATTTCCTATATAGAATGGTAAATACACTGAACATTAGCTGGTATATGGTAGCTACATATTTATGTAAACATATACCTCCAGTCTCATACAGTCCCACATAGACACTCTCTCTTCCAGTACCACTTTCACCACTGACTGCAACTGTCTCAATAGAACACCGATATATACCAGATGGTATGGGACCTTTTTTCACACGCTCCAACCTAACTCTCTTATACAGTCTTCTCATTGCAATAGGATCTCGGTTTCTATTACTACCAACAACATCAACATCTTTATTATGGGAAAAGAACCAGTCTCCATGACCATCTGAACCACTGCAGCATGTGTCCAGGTCAGTGTGACAGACAATCTCTCTACCACTATCATGAGTAGCATTGCCACCTTGTCCCACTAGACTGAGGTCTACATAGGAATTGTTGGGTAGTATCTCTCCCATGAAGGTAAGATAAGGAGCAGTCTGAGAGTGGACCTCCACCACACACCAGATGAGGTGGAACACCAAACACATAACAAGTGCAGTCATCTACAATATATACCGTCAGGAACATATTATGCATGGCCGAGTAATATTCACTCACTTTAGCAGCTATCAAACGGGGAACACTTGCAATGCCCTTGAACCAGGCACATTTATAAACAACCGAACTCATACTGAGATACTGAGGCGTGGGAGCATGTATATCAACGAGGAGAAGTTGATTGAGTGTGAATATTTTTTCACTTCGGTTCTACATTAATACCATCACATGCGCATACGTAGCGAGACCCACCGCACCTCGTGGCCTCGACTTGAGGTGGCGACATAGTAGTTACCACAGGTGTAGTAGATGTTACCAATTACATTAAGTTACAGGTCACCTAAATAGGCGTTGAAGAAGAAAATGCTAGTTTAGGACACACAGTACTAGTAGTGAGACGTTTTCATACAATATTAAATATTGGAAAGACAAAAGTAGAATCAATGATTCCTGTAGACAATGAGAAAGTGTGCTTATACAAACTTATTCATAGATGATTGATTGACTTAGACACTAGATACAATTGGGATAGGTATATCTATCAGCCGCCGCGCGAAAAATTGATCGCGCATGCGTCGTATTGTTAAAGTAGGCGTGGTTTCCAGCATTTCGCGGAGTCACTGAAGCCGACTACTTGAAGTGTAGTACTTAGTACAGTAAATGATCTGGTGCTGAACTACAAGTAACGTGTCTAAACACACGTTGTAGTGAGTACCAACACTTTGATGTATTTATTTTCATGGGTGAAACGTTTTTGCTATTTGCTGAGGATTGAGGGCCACACCTACGTTGGACGTAGCGAAAAGCCACTGATCATAAAATCATAGGCGTAGGAGCCGGACCACTTTCGGCTATATTAATGATATTCATTATTGGCTAGCAGAAGCGAGCGTTGAGCCGTTTTTTTCTGTAGGCGTATACCCTACACATACCGTAACAGTTTACGCGAGTTCTGTGCCCACACCTCAATACAAAGTTAGATAGTTCACGCTCGCCGCTAAAGCAGTAAAATATAGTAGGCGTTCCTCCCGCGTACCCGCGTGTGGATCTTCAGCGAGCGCGCGCGCATTACGAATGGCATCTCTTTTCAGCATCCACGTATGCTATCTTGGTGATCATATTCATTAGCGTAATTTACAGTGGAAAAAATTGTGCGCGCGTTTTGCGTGTCGAAGCCCTTCCTACGCCCCTGTCAGAAGCGCGAAATTAGCGAGAAGTTTCTCCCGCGAACATTTCCCGCTATACGGTGTATAGCTACGTGGTTCAGTAGTTTTTCCTTTTGCATCCGCATTCATGTGGATCTAGCACACAAACTTAGCACACGTACGATGTAGTTTGACTCCGTGTCCTGGCATCACCGTCCGCATGTACAACATAGGCCTATTTGGATATTTAAACTTTATAGTACACCGTAGACTACGACGTAGTTTGACTTTGTGTCGTGGCATCACCGCATAGCTGTACAGTACCAGATGGCTATGAATTAGAAGTACTACAGAAGCAAGATGCAGTATATCCACCCAAATACAGTCTATTGCAAAATATTATGACATATATGTTTAACTCCATCCCCACAACAATATCATACATGTGCAATCATTATTGTCCACGTTCTGTATATACTGCCATGCAGTGTGCTAGCTACTTATGATAGGTAACTACTAAGTTTTTGTGTTTACAAATTCAAACCACTTCTTTGAAGTTGGCATATGTTTCAAAACTGTCCACATAGTTAGCAACCACTTCTTGGCAGAAGGCATAGTGTACCTGTCAGGAGGAATATGTGAAGGCATTGGTAGAGTTTGTAAAGTCATAGAATATAGTATCTATGGTAAAGTGAAGCTATTTTTATTGAAATACTTAAAATACTAACACACAATTATATACAGCATAAGTTCATCTGGGACACACTGAATTAAATATTCAGTATGTTTGTTTTGTGTTTGAAAATTACTTACTGCATCAGGGACCAGTCCAGCTCTCTGTATACGTGCAGACTTGACGGCCTGGAAGAAGTCAACCACACCTTCTGTCTTCAATCTCTCTAACTGAGAGTGCAGACAGATGAATGTCCCAGTACGACCCACTCCATCACTGCAAAAATAACACAATGCCTATAAATATTTTGCTCAACAATAAGATACTACACCTGCACATGACAATGATGTGTCTGCTGGGGCTGGTCCTCTGGGCCTTGCTGAGGAGGTCTACCAGAGAGAGTATGGCTGAGGGGTGTGGCACCTCCTCCATGGGCCAGCTGAACAGCTGCAGGAGTGTGACAATCCTGTGTGCTGATGTCCCCTCACTCTCTGCCACCTCCAGCCTCCTCTCAGTGATGTCTCCATAGCCACTCAGCCTCTTCAGAGTGACAGTCAGTTTCCCATACACTTCCTCAGCACCATCTACACCTGCACTACCTGAACTCTCTGGCCAGAAGCAATGGCTACTCTCCTGCATGGTAGAAAAAGTACATCGACTTCTATAAGCTATACATACATATATACACATGCATGTTATGAACAAAATGTTCCAAAGTTTTCATGTATTCATATGTAGAGATACCATATCATTCTCCTTCATCTGACAGAGCATGACAATACAGCTACACTGATTCTCCCACACCATCCTCCAGAAATCACACACAGTATTCTGTAGAGGTCCCTGGGTTGCAATGTAGGCTCGACGTTGCTTGTATCCCTGCAACAATGTGAAATGAGTGGCTAAAAGGATCTCAGAGAGTGTATTGCTCACATCAATGAAGGAGGCATTGATGTAGTCAGAGCCAGGCTGTTGGCCATGCCTCAGTCTCACACGAGCAGCTTCATCTAATAAAGTGCACAGATATCATTAATAATATTCCTTCTGAAATCTTTAATTAACCCTTGCAGAGAGAATATAGCATGTAGGATTATCAGAACATAAAAGAAATATGTTAGAATGATATTTTCATATCTGGATGCTCAATAAGCACTGAGTGTATAATGTAAAGTGGGTGAATGGGGGCAGTGATAACAACAGTAACTTGAAGAAAATGCACGCATATGAAGTGCATCTCATGTATGCATGAACTGTATTGTTTGTGGTCTGTATTTATTCCGTTTTGTACACAGCCCTAAGTGCTCTCACTGTACAATAACAGAAACTAATGATGTTTATGAAAAAAAGTCCTCACGAGAGAATACACATCCCCGCCCCCCAAAAAAGCACAGAAGAAGGTGGTTTGTGTTTCAGCATTCACAAACACTACATTCAGTGTACTGAACGTGCATGTCATAACCTAGTCAGAAAGGAGCAGATGGACTGTGTGTGTGTAAAGCATCACTCCATCTGGTATTTTCTGACCATGTTGATAGACTGACCCTGTGTAAACTGCAATGTTTGCCTTATTAGCGGTCTGTATACAAACTGCCTTCTGTTTTTTGCTTTGAAAGAGCTCAGGGCTGTATATTTTCTTGGAGAAGTAAAACAGCATCCCACATGGACAAAGTATATGGAGGATGTATTTCATTGGATGACTCAGGGGCATGCAGTGTAAACATGAAGTAAATGTGTTTGTGTCAGTGAATTGTATACACCAATATATCCTACAGACTAACTCAGGGGCATGCTGGGTAAACAAGGAAAATGTGTTTATTTCAGTGCAACCTCTACACAGTACTCTAAACTAACTTGGTAGCTTGTCTGAAAACCTGTTCTTCTCAACATTGTACTGTGCCTTAGCCTCCAAGTAAGATGCCTTGACTTCTGAGCTCATACGCTCTAGAATCTAAATGATAGAGGGGAGGGAGGGAAGGATGGAGGAAGGAGAGAGAACAAATGCATAGTTTGAGAAAGGGAAGGAGCAAGAACAAAATAAAGTGAAAATGAAGTTTATGCACATAGTTTCCACATAATGTACAGTATACCTGAAACTGTTTCTCAAAGCCAGTGATAGTTTCTCCAGTGATATTGCTCTTCATCTGGTTGATACTGATCCTGATGTCTGCAGCTGCTATGTCTGTCTCCCCACACAACACAAGTTCACTCATAGCATCATGGATGAATATATACTGAGCCTATTATCAGCGAATACAAATATTCAGTGACCAATTACACATGAATACTACTACCTGTGTCTGGACCATCTTCATACGCTGTCCTCTCATGCCCTTCAGGATGTTATAGATACTCAGAGTTCCCTCTCTCTTCATCTGCTGCATCACACGGTCCAGGAGGATAAAGGTACCAGTACGACCCACCCCAGCACTGCAGTGTACTAGCAGGGGCTGGTCCAGGGACACTGGGTGCTCCTTACGCACACGTCGAATGAAGGAGATGAGGGACATGGCATTCTGAGGTAGACCATGGTCAGGCCAGGCAGTGTAGTGCATGTGAGTGACTGTCAATTCTCTATCTGGGTCAGAGGTCTGTAGGATACAGAATATATCTTTTGGACTGATATTATGAGGTTGATAGTTTTCTCTTACTGATATAAGTAGCAGTTTTCTGATCTGATACTCAGCAGATGGCACAACAGAAGTGAGAGCCACAGTAAACTTTGACCCTTGGTCCACAGTTGTGTGTAGCGCTTCAGGCCAGTATTGTTCACACTTCTCCTACACAAGTACATATTAATAGAATCAGAATAAACTACTGTGTAGGAGGACAAAAATGTAAGAATGCAGATACATTCTTCTGTGAACATAGCATCTACATCCTGGAGTAGTTTTCAAAGGTCTCTTTCCATTGGTTAGAATCAGCATGACATGAACAAAACCACCGCTCAACTGGGCTAGGACTAAGAATAGTACTAGAGATGATTGACCAATCAGGAGAGAGATTTGAAAAGGTACCCTGGGATGATTCTATGATTTGTATAACAGTAGATGGATATAGGCTAAGGGGAAACATAAAAGTATAATTTGGTGTTGCTCGTGTACATATTTACTTTGTTATCCTCCACACAGCGAGTGAGCATGACAATGGTAGTGAGCTGATATTCCCACACCATCTGCCAGAACTTCACCACTGTCAATTCAGTTGGACCTATAACATGTATAGGAGAAAAGTGTAAGTTTGTATGTATAGTACATTGTTACAGTACACATAAGACACAGATAAACTTATGCATATGTACTGACCTTGTGAAGCTATGTATGCATGTTTCTTGTCAGGGTAGCCCTGTGGATATAGCAGTTCTTTCTTCTAAACTTTATATCTTAGTCAACTTACATCAATAAAAGAAGCATTAATGTAGTCAGATCCATCCACATCTGGGTCTCCTTTCAGCTCCACACGTGTGTGGTCATCTGCATAATATTGAATAGTACCTTATCAACATACAGAGAAATAGATTTTATAATACTTACAAGGGTAGATGTTCTTGAATCTGTTCTGAGGTATATTACAGGGAAGAGTAGCAATCTTACTTGCTGGCTTAGGTAGCTTGTCTAGTGACTGCACAATATAGTCCATAAGTTAGCCATATAGTGTACTCACACCACTATGAATACAATATTCTCTAGGAAGATGTGCTAACTTTATATTCCACTTCAAATTTCTGGTCTCTGTCTTGATGCATCTCCTTCACATGGTCTGGGAAGTCATCTTCACTTATATCACTAACACCAGTCACTACAGTAATAATACACATTATGCCGGGATGAGAGCATATGTCTAACTTGCTTGTAGAGTAGTGGTCTTAATAATTACCTTCATCTTCTTTCACTATGGCTACTAGATCCTTCATTTCTAATCCATTATCACCACTGTCACTGTCCTCTTTCTCATTGGATCGTCTTCTTGGTGGAGATACAGGTTTACATTTGACCTTTGAAGACTGACTGAAGACTTTATTACGCCTGTTGGATGGTGATACTCAAAACCATGGCATTCCAAAAATATGGTAGATATGATCACCTCAGTATCACAATAATTATGATGACCATTACTATTGACAGAAGAAGAGCACAAATCAGTCCAACTACTGGAACTGCTATTGACAGACCAGAGCCACTTCCTACATTTAATACATTATCCAACCATTACAATAAGTAGGTTATGTACCGTCTATACCTGGAGGTGAATACACTGAAGACATTTCAGCAATTTGTCCCTTGCCTAGTGAAGTATTGGCTGAGACCTGTACTATGTATGTCTCTCCAGACAGCAGATCACTTATCTCTACTCTAGTTATATTGTGAGGTACATTGATACTATTAATGTCTTCACTATTGGAGGCAGGCCAGTAGTTGACTGTGTAGTAGATGATGTGTCCTCTTGCCTCCACTAGACTGAGAGCAGTCCAGCTCACTATCATATGTGTAGCATTCACTCTCTCCACAGTTAGATCTATTGGAGGCTTTGGAACTGCACACAATTATTATATGGTTTAGCTGAAAGGTATAAAGTAGAAGAGATGCCATGCACTTACTGTCTTCTTCAGCATAAGTAACTTTGCTGACATTGGATCCTTTGTCTCTCCCATTAGTAGCAAACACAGTCACATTATAAGGGACTCCCTTATCTGAAAATAGTCAGAATGATATAATGTGTGCTTTTCCTTTTGCATCAGGCATACCAAGAGGTTGAGAAAGCACTATAAACTGGTCTGTATCCAGTATCACACTTCTGCTCAGTTCAGTGCCAGTACTGATGTCAGTAATAGTGACAGTGTAGTTCAGAGTATAGTCATTTGGCTCTGCTGGTTCTTCCCATGAGATCTTCAGTTTCCTCTCCACCACACTCACCACCACTAAACCTTGTACTGGGCCAGGGACTGATTGAAATAACAAATGAATATGCATAAAAATAAGTAGAACAGTACAACAAACTGACCTCTGGCAGTGACTGGTCCAACTACAATACTTGGAAGGTGTTCAGACAATGCCTGAATGCTGACAGTGTACACACGTTGGGTAGTAGTCAGTTCAGTAAAAGTAGCAGAGAGATTATTGGAAGGTCTGTTTATAATTGTCACATTATAATTTGGATGATGGTAATAGACAAGATATCCAGTGACTGCATCTCCTCCAATAGGACTTGACCAGAATACACTTATGGTAGAACTTCCCTCACTAGTAGTGACAGTCAAATCCATGGGAGGGTTGGCAACTGTGCAGAAAACAATATTCACTATCCCAACATGTCATGATTATTAAGAGTACCTTTTATACTGAGTTGTGCTGAAACTGATGATGGTTTACTGTTTTCTACAGTACATGTGTACTGTCCTCCCAGTCTTCCAGTCACATTCAGGATGTGGATATATTCAGCAGTCTCAGTGTTATTCAACACAGTCATATTTCCTGTGGTGACTACTTCAGAATCAGGATTGGTCCAAGTGACAGTGGTAGCAGGTCCACCAGTGGAGATACAGGTGAGGGTGAACCAAAGAGTGTCATCATCGAGAGCAGAATGAAGAGTGAAGGATAATTTGTCAGGTATTACAATAGTTCCTGTCAAATGAAGCATACAGACATGTTTCACATACACACATACATTATCAAATTACCATTTCCAGTGTTATAGAGTCCAACATAGAGAGTGTGGTCTGTCATTGTGTTATCCTCTACCACACAGTGATATATCCCCTCAGATGGAGGATCAGTAGCAGTGTTCCTCAACAGTCTCACAACCATAGGACCTCTAGATCTAACAAATCCTGGAACATCATCACTACCTACACCACCAACTCTGGTCGCATTTGGTCCATACCAGTCTCCTCCAGAATGACGTGTATTAATATTGTGAATGACAGGATGATTAGTATTACAGATCAGGGCAGTGTTCTCAGTGGATCCAATATCACTGATCATCACCAAACCATGGTTAAGAATGATGACATCTGATTTATTTAAACTGACATACACATCTATATAAAAGGGAGAATATTGGTGATCATTGACCACTTTATGCAAATTACATGTCTCATCATCACTACATAGAGTATATTTATATGAATGCAGGTAAGAAAAGATACAATATATAAAACCAAACCACATCATACTCACTTGGTTTTGTTACTGCCATAATTGCTGAACTGAATTCTCCAGTACCAGCACTGTTCACTGCTGCTACTTTAATGGAATACGTAGTGAATGACATCAGATTTGAGATAGTGGTTTGCTCTCCCTTGACAGTAATTGTATTGTTACTTCCCAGTGCCTCATACTGCACTGAATAGAGTATTATCTTTCCATTGTGATGGATGCAGTCTACTGGCTCCCACTGGACATCAATCACAGTACCAGACACTTTAGTTATTTTTACTGATATTGGAGGAGCAGATGGAACTGAATTAAAAAAATAATGGTAATAATCTGTGCATATTTTTATTAATCAGAATGATAAACATTATCTAAAAGTCACAGTCAGTAAAAATATAAGTAGCAAGTGAAGTGGTTTTTAATGTACATTTTACAAATTTAAGTCACCATGATATACTAACCAACTGTGAGTGTGGTCGCTGTGAGGCTGTCTTGTGCAGTCTCTCCATCACTCGGTATTGCAGTCACAGTGATGGAGTACTCAGTGGCCTCCTGCAGACCAGTCAGGTTGTACATTGTCTCACTAGCACTAATGTCACTGATGTCATTAGAGTCAGTGAAACACTGAGTGTTGTTAGTGTTGGAGTAGGAGATGGAGTAGGTAGACACAGTTTTATCAGTTAATTGAAATTCCCACATGACTGTCAGTGAAGTGGATTGTCTTGTAACATTGAAATGAAATACTCCTATAATTATACAATGACGTTAAGTTTGTTAACACACGCTAGTAAGGTACACTGACTCTATACTATAGTGGTAGTGAGCATGTGTATAAAATGTTCAATCATTTGTGTCATATCAGAATATAACTTACTATTCACATTGATGATGATATCATCAATAGCAGTAGCCTCATTGAAAGCATCATTGACAGTGCCAGTACATGTGTATGTGCCAGTATCCTGGTAAGCTAGAGGACTAATGGTGAGACTGCCAGTGTAGGTACTGCCAGAGCCACTGGCAGCAGTGACTAAGTATCGTTCCTCTGGTATGTCGTGGAGACCACTCCATTCAATCACAACCCTCTCACCCCTGTCCACATTAGGATCCAGTGTCACAGTACATGTGAGAGTGAGACTAATACCAGTATACAGAGGAGGGGTGTGGCTGAGAGTGACAGTCACCACAGGTGCAGGAACTGAGTCAATGAATAAGAGATAATGGTTTGTGTGATAATGAAATAAAAGCACACAATTTCAATGCAGAAAAAAGCTTGAAAGTTTCATCATATCAAGTCACTTACTTTCAACCACAACATTTCTTCCCTCACTTGTAGTCTTTGTCAGATCAATAGATGATATGTTGATGTCAGCCTGGCAGGTGTACACAGATCCATGTGAGGTATGTAGAGGACTGAATATCAGTGTCCTCATACTCATGACCTCACTGTGAGTAGTGTCTCCCACCATCACACCATTTCCACTGCCCACACTACTACTACTGTTAAACCACCGTACTGTGGGTTTAACTATAAGAAACCTTTCTACTTTCACAGTGCATGTCAATATGAGATCATTTCCGGCTGTGCGACTGTTCACACCAGTAATAGTCACAATTGGATTTGGAAGATCTACAAGAGAGTGAAAATAACATTAACAATAATAATACTTCCTTTAAAAAGAGAAATACCATGAACAAGAAGGTGTTCAGTAGCAGAAGTCCATGAACATATGGACTCATATGAACCAACATAGACAGAGATATTAGCTGTGATCTGGCCACTATCTGAGATGGTAATAGGAGAGTAGGTGAGGGAGGCTGTGTAGCTTTTTTCACTACCACTGACAGCAGAGACTGTAGTACGAGTGTCACTAGCTATGGTATAATTTCCTCTTAACCAAGTGACATTCAATGTATTCACTCTCACAGATCTGAGTGAAATATCAACACTTAGTGTAAACTTAGTTCCAACATACACAGTATCTCTGTGATTTCTGTGGATTGTAGTCTGCAATACTATGTATAGGGAAGAAAAGCAACCAACAATAGTCATGTGATATGACATCACACTCTCACTCAGAAGAAGTCACTCACTTGGACTATCAACTCTGACATATGCAAGAGCCTTGGCAGTTTTTTCATTAATAAGTGTTATACTGATGATAGCCTGGCAGTTATAATCCCTTGTGTGTAATGTACAGAGAGGACTGAATGTCAGTGTCCTCATACTCATGACTCCACTGTGAGTAGTGTCTCCCACCATCACACCATTCCCACTGCCCACACTGCCTCCACTCCACTGTACTGTGGGCTCAACTGTAAGATGCTCTACTACTGTCACAATACATGTCAAATTGAAATCTTCTCCACCTGTGGCATAACGAAAAATCCCTGGAGGACCGCTTATATTCACAACAGGTGCTGGAAGATCTGTATATATAATAAGATAGGTGAAGTCTTAATAGCAGTGGGATAATGTTAGCTATAGTATACACCTTCAACTGTGAGCATTACTGTATTTGTCATTGTTTCCATATACATGTCCACAGACTCATCAGATGGACTGACATTGGCAGTGATCTGGCCACTATCTGAGATGTTAATAGGTGAATAGGTCAGGGAGGCTGTGTAGCTGTCTCCACTATTACTGACAACAGAGACCGTAGTGCGGGTGTTACTAGTACTGTCTATGACATCATTCCCTCTCCTCCAAGTAATATCCAATGATATATCTCTATTCACTTCACTCAAAGAGATGTCAGCAGTCAACACAAACTCAGTCCCAGCATATATAGGACCACTGCGACTTTTGGTGATGGTCACATTAACCTGAAAAACTAAAAAGAAATACTAGTCCAGAAATTATCCTCAAATCTCTCAAGTCACTTTATAATAAACTACATGACGCAAATACTTTATATACAGAATCAACATTTTTTGTGATGCATTTTAGTGTTTAAGACCTCCTACTATAGAGCAGGAGACCTATCTACCTTTAATTTCTTCATCCACAGCTGAAGATTTGTTATTAGACACAGCACATTCATAGACACCAGCCACAAACATTGTGGCTGTACTTAGTGTATGAATATATCGTCCTGTAATACTGTCATCCAACACTGTTACTTGTGTGTAGTTAGCATTATCTGGTATGATCACAGAGTTTCTGGTCCAAGTAATAGTGGTAACAGGTCCACCAGTAGAAATACAGGTGAGTACAGAGTCTGCAATGCTAAAATCTGATATAGCAAGGTTTCCTACAATGAAGAAATTGCAATTGTTAAAAATAGTGAGGTATACTACAAAATATTTGTAGGAATACAGATAGATAAAATTAATATAATTGGATGGTGGAATACGTACTAACGCACCTCCTGACCCATATATTCCAACATATAGTGTTTTGTTTTTAGTTTGACTGACAGCAATATCACATCGATATATACCAGATGGTATTGTACTAATGTTGCTAGTATTAGGTCCACGTTGGAGCTGAATCCCCTGATGTAACCACTTCTGAGAAATAGGGTTTGTGCTAGCATTACCAATATCAGCATCGGGTAGAGAAGTTTCATTAGGGAAAAACCATTCACCAGTTATGTTTGAATTATTGCAGCAGTCAGTGTGGCAGATGATAACATCTGTTTCACCTTCTCCCACTAGACTGAGGTCCACATAGGAATTGTTGGGTAGTATCTCTTCCATGAAGGTGAGATAAGGAACAGTCTGAGAGTGGACCCCAACCACACACCAGAAGAGGTGGAACACCAAACACATAATAATCATAGTCATCTACAATATACACCGACGTATAATTCTCCTTATGCTCAAGGCGTCAAGTGATGAACACTTGCTATGCGCTCAAAACAAGTTTTACATTATATATAGGCGTATCCATCCTGAGAGTGGCTTATTGGGGCGAGCGTGAGCTCCTACCTATAAATGTTAAAATTTGCGCATGCTCGAAACACGTAAACATGAGTTCTGAAAGAAACAACTGAAGAGACTCAGAGCGACAGGAGACGGAGCATACGCAACGAGAGGGACCGGGAAAGAAGACGGGCTCAATGCACTTAGCCTACAGTAATTCTCCATGGCCTGGGAAAGCCTACGCAATCATGCAGAGGAAGAAGACGAGTTCAACGTGGTACTGAGACAATAAGCAGAGGCGGCGGCAGCAGTTCGGAGTTGGGGGGGGGCGAGGCTGAGGACGGGCTCCGCCCACTATGTCATGCAGCACACATTTCGTCGTCATAGCTCCTATTTTATTGGGGGGGCGAGGCCCCCCCTACTGAAATATTGGGGGGGCGATTGCCTCCCTGCCCCCCCTCTGCCGCTGCCCCTGATAAGTACCGTGCTTAAGTAGTCAACTGAAAAGGTCTTGTTCACGCTCTCCCCATAATGCCACGTGTAGTCTAATCGCACGCTCATACGCACACTCGACTCCTCGAGTTTGACTGTCATACGTGATCGTTACAGCTGATATATGACAGAGCCAAAGAACAAGCCGTAACCTCCGCGGTTCAACGCCCAATAAAGCTGGCTACAGAACCAAAAAAGCAATATCCTCTGTAACTCGTCGTGGCATCGTCCTCCCTGTGTACACCGCAGTGCTCATGCGTGCAGCGCTCTTTCGTACGCATGCGTGCTAAGTTCACACGATGACTCAATTCTTCGCGTGGGGGTCATCGCTTGAACTTAGCGCTCATGATTACCCAAATTTCCTGCTTCCGTTTTGGTCTGAGTACTCGTTTAGTGTCTGTGCACATTTCTAGTTTAGTATAAATGACGCTATTGCTGACGTACTCTTTATGCATACAAAGTTGTGGTATTTAGAGCTAAAAAGTGGAGCAGCTACGTCTGCATGCTAGGCTATTAACTAATACCAACTTTGCTAATGAGACTTCAGCACGACTGAACCGCTCCAGTCACAAACGTAATATAAACCCCAATTCATCTCAGTTTTGCAATTAAACGTACCTTGATGTAGAGATGGCAATGCTAAGCATCACATGAACAAGATGTGGTATGCATGCAAGCAAAGTAGACTAAAAATAATACTTAGTAACTACTCATGCTATGTAACTAAATTTTGTTATGTCCAGTATATAGCCATGCAGCACTGCATTTAAAAACAATGAAGCAATATCTACAGTACAGTTTCCTGTGTAAAAGTTCAAACCACTTCTTTGAAGTTGGCATATGTTTCAAAACTGTCCACATAGTTAGCAACCACCTCTTGGCAGAAGACATAGTGTACCTGTCAGGGAAATAAAGGCAACTGTAGAACTGGTTAATTTATATTGACACCATTTGGATTCTGCAAAACTATATATTAACACAGAATTGTGTGTAAGTTCGGCTAGTTATATAACACATAGAAGAACTAAACGTAGTGTGTTTGTTGTGTTAACTTTTCTTACAGCATCAGGGACCAGTCCAGCTCTCTGTATACGTGCAGACTTGACTGCCTGGAAGAAGTCAACCACACTTTCTGTCTTCAGTTTCTCCAACTGAGAGTGCAGACAGATGAATGTCCCAGTACGACCCACTCCATCACTGTAAGAATAACACATTGTCCATAAATATTTTTGCTCAATGATAAGATACTATACCTGCACATGACAATGATGTGTCTGCTGGGGCTGGTCCTCTGGGCCTTGCTGAGGAGGTCTACCAGAGAGAGTATGGCTGAGGGGTGTGGCACCTCCTCCGGGGGCCAGCTGGACAGCTGCAGGAGTGTGACAATCCTGTGTGCTGATGTCCCCTCACTCTCTGCCACCTCCAGCCTCCTCTCAGTAATGTCTCCATAGCCACTCAGCCTCTTCAGAGTGACAGTCAGTTTCCCATACACCTCCTTAACACCATCCACACCTGCACTATCCGAACCCTCTGGCCAGAAGCAATGGCTACTCTCCTGCATGGTAGAGAAAGAGAAAGTACATTGACCAGTATAAGCTACACACATACATATATACATGTATGTGTGTAAACGTTCCATAGTTCTATTTATAGAGATACCATGTCATTCTCCTTCATCTGACAGAGCATGACAATACAGCTACACTGATTCTCCCACACCATCCTCCAGAAGTCACACACAGTGTTCTGTAGAGGACCCTGGGTTGCAATGTAGGCTCGACGTTGCTTGTATCCCTACACAATGTTAAATTAGTGACTAAAAGGATCTATATAATTGTGAGTTGATGTTGCTCACATCAATGAAGGAAGCATTGATGTAGTCAGAACCAGGCTGTTGGCCATGCCTCAGTCTCACACGAGCAGCTTCATCTGATAAAGTGCACAGATATGATTTCTACTGCTTTAATTAACCCTTACAGACAGAAAATGGCATGTGTGATTATTGGAACACAAATGTTGCATTGAAAATATGGATGATATTCATATCTGGATGTGACTCAACTGGCATTGAAAGTGCAATGTAAAGTGAGTGGATGGTGTCAGTGATAAGAGTAACTTGAAAATGCTCACATCAATGAACATTTATGCATGAATTATTTGTCTTTTGGGCACTGTCTACTGTTTGTTTCTGTATTTTTTGTACACAGCCTTAAGTGTTGTCACTGTACAATAACAGAAAGTAGCTAGAGTATGTTTATGGAAAAAAAGGTTATTCTTCCTCATGAGAAAAGCACCATAAGAAGGTGGTTTGTGTTCACAGTATTCACAAACACTACATTCAGTGTACTGAACACAACTCAGCCAGAAAGGAGCAGATGGAGTGTGTGTGTATAAAGCATCACTCCATCTGCTATTTTCTGACCATGTTGATAGACTGATCCTGTGTACACTGCAATGTTTGCCTTATTAATGGTCTGTGTATGAGCTGCCTTCTGTTTTTTGCTTTGAAAGTGCTCAGGGTTGTGTATTTTCTTGGGGAGGTAGGAAAGAAATACAATAATCCATAAACAGCATCCCCCACATGGAAAGAGTATATGGAGGATGTTATTCACTGGATGACTCAGGGATATGCAGTGTGTATACATAAGCATAAAGTAAATGTGTTTGTGTCAGTGAATTGTATACGCTCATCCTACGGACTAACTCAGGGGCATGCTGGATAAACACAGAAAATGTGTTTGCTTCAGTCTCTACACGCATACTCTGAACTAACTTGGTAGCTTGTCTGAAAACCTGTTCTTCTCGACATTGTACTGTGCCTTAGCCTCCATGTATGAGGCCTTGACTTCTGAGCTCATACGCTCCAGAATCTAAAAGAGAGAGGGGAGAGGGAGGGAGGGAGAGAAGAGGGGAGGGAGGGAGAGACAACAAAAAAGAGCGAATGTAAGTTGGAGGGAGGAGGGGAACAGGAACATATTGGAGTTACAAAAGAGTTTCCATATTAATTGATAAAGATCAGAGGTTATGCACTTCATGAACCTTTTTATGTATAGTATAATACCTGAAACTGTTTCTCAAAACCAGTGATAGTTTCTCCAGTGATATTCCTCTTCATCTGGTTGATACTGATCCTGATGTCTGCAGCTGCTATGTCTGTCTCCCCACACAACACAAGTTCACTCATAGCATCATGGATGAATATATACTGAGCCTGTAGATAGTGAATAGTAATATGTCAACCATAACTGGAATGCATTATACCTAGCTACATATACCTGTGTCTGGACCATCTTCATACGCTGTCCTCTCATGGCCTTCAGGATGTTATAGATACTCAGAGTTCCCTCTCTCTTCATCTGTTGCATCACACGGTCCAGGAGGATAAAGGTACCAGTACGACCCACCCCAGCACTGCAGTGTACTAGCAGGGGCTGGTCCAGGGACACTGGGTGCTCCTTACGCACACGTCGAATGAAGGAGATGAGGGACATGGCATTCTGAGGTAGACCATGGTCAGGCCAGGCAGTGTAGTGCATGTGAGTGACTGTCAACTCTCTATCTGGGTCGGAGGTCTGTAGGATACAAAATGAATCTTTTGTAACTAATATTATGAGGTTGCTAGTTTTCTCTTACTGATTTAAGTAGCAGTTTTCTGATCTGATACTCAGCAGATGGCACAACAGAAGTAAGGGTCACAGTAAACTTTGACCCTTGATCCACAGTTGTATGTAGTGCATCAGGCCAATATTGTTCACACTTCTCCTATACAAATACATTAGTAGTAGTCAGCATAAACCATTGTGTAGGAGGGCACAAATGCAAGCGTGCAGATACATTTTTTGTGCAAAGCATCTACATTCCAGAAATAGCTTTAAAGTACTCATCCCATTGGTTAAAATCATCTATGACCTAAATAAAAGCTACGCTTAATTAGAGGTAGGGCTAAGGCTAAGTCTACTACTAGGAATGATCGAGAGAGCTTTGAAAATTTCCTTGGGACATGACAGTAGCTGGAGAGGCTAAGGGGAACCAGTTTATTGTGAAGTACAATTTTCTGTAGCCAGTGTATTTACTTTGTTATCCTCCACACAGCGAGTGAGCATGACAATGGTATTGAGCTGATATTCCCACACCATCTGCCAGAACTTCACTACTGTCAATTCAGTTGGACCTGCAACATACACAGGAGAAAAGGTGAAGACTTTAGTTTATGGATGCATTATTGAATGAATATTCATACATAAAATATATGCTTACCTTGTGAAGCTATGTATGCACGTTCCTTGTCAGGGTAGCCCTGTGGATAAGTGATACATAAACTCTATAGAAGTTCTTTTTTTTCTATCAGTTATAGTTGATTTACATCAATAAAAGAAGCATTAATGTAGTCAGATCCCTCCACATCTGGGTCTCCTTTCAGCTCCACACGTGTGTGGTCATCTGCAGTAGTAGTATATTGGGTAGTACATACAGAGGAAATATATATAGATGTTGTAAAACTTACAAGGGTAGATGTTCTTGAATCTGTTCTGAGGTATATTACAGGGAAGAGTAGCAATCTCACTTGTCGGCTTAGGCAGCTTGTCCAGTGACTGATGATAGAGAATATGTCAGTCATATAGTGTACTCACACCACTATAAATAATCTCTAAGAAGAAGTGCTAACTTTATATTCCACTTCAAATTTCTTGTCTCTGTCTTGATGCATCTCCTTCACATGGTCTGGGAAGTCATCCTCACATATATCACTGATACCAGTCACTGCAATAACAAAACAAATATTATGCAGAAATGAGAACATGTATTTAACTCTTGGGGGGGGTACCTGTGTTTGAATGATCTTCAAAGTAATATTTACCTTCATCTTCTTCCACTGTGGCCACCAGATCCTTCATTTCTAATCCATCATCACCACTGTCACTGTCCTCTTCTTTATTGGATCGTCTTCTTGGTGGAGGTACAGGTTTAGGTTTGACTTTTGAAGACTGACTGAAAACTCTCTTATGTCTGTTTAATGTTACACTTATAACTATGACATTCAAACAATATGATAGAAATAATCACCTCAGTATCACAATGACTATGACCACAATTACTATTGCCAGAAGAACAGCACAAATCACTCCAACTACTGGAACAGCTATTGACAGACCAGAGCCACTTCCTACATTTAATACATTATCTAACTATCACAATAAGTAGGTATGTACTGTATATACCTGGAGGTGAATACACTGATGATGTGTTAGCACTTCGTCCCTTGCCAACTGAAGTATTGGCTGAGAGCTGTACTATATATGTCTCTCCAGACAGCAGATCACTTATCTCTACTCTAGTTATATTGTGAGGTACATTGATACTCTTAATGTCTTCACTACTGGAGGTAGGCCAGTAGTTGACTGTGTAGTAGATGATGTGTCCTCTTGCCTCCACTAGACTGAGAGCAGTCCAGCTCACTATCATATGTGTAGCATTCACTCTCTTCACACTTAGATCTCTTGGAGCCCTCGGAACTACATTAGTATGTAATTAGCTGAGATTACTAAAGTTATATGCAGAAAATATGCCACTTACAATCTTCTTCAGCATAAGTAACTTGATTAACATTAGGTCCCTTGCCCCCTCCATTAGTAGCAACCACAGTCACACTGTAAGGAATTCCCTTCACTAAAAGAAGTTAGAATGACATAATAGTTATGTCTATTATGTTGCAGCAAAGCATGTATACCAAGTGGTTGAGAAAGTACTGTAAATTTCTCTGTATCCAGTACCACAGTTCTGCTCAGTTCAGTGCCAGTACTGATGTCAGTGATAGTGACAGTGTAGTTCAGAGTATAGTCATTTGGTTCTGCTGATTCTTCCCATGAGATGTTCAGTTTCCTCTCCATCACACTCACCACCACTAAACCTTGTACTGGACCAGGGACTGATTGAAATAGCAAACACATGTGCATAAAAGTAATCAAATCATCACAACAAACTGACCTCTGGCAGTGACTGGTCCAACCACAATACTTGGAAGGTGTTCAGACAATGCCTGAATACTGACAGTGTACACACGTTGGGTAGTAGTCAGTTCAGTAAAAGTGGCAGAGAGATCATTGGAAGTTCTGTTTATAATTGTCACATTATGATTTGGATGATGGTAATAGACAAGATATCCAGTGATTTCATCTGCTCCAACAGGACCTGACCAGAATACACTTATGGTAGAACTTCCCTCACTAGTAGTGACTGTCAAATCCATGGGAGGGTTGGCAGCTGTGGAGAAAGTGTACTGGTTCAAAGTCAAACTTAATCATTCAGTATACCTTTTACATCCAGCTGTGCTGAGTCTGATGATGGCTTGTTGTTTTTTACAGTACATGTGTAGAGTCCTTTTAGTCGTCCAGTGACTGTCAGGGAGTGGGTGTACTGTGCAGTCACTGGATTATTTAACATAGTTGATGCTTTGACTACTACAGAGTTAGCTCTGGTCCAAGTGACAGTGGTAGCAGGTCCACCAGTGGAGATACAGGTGAGGGCAAACTGAGGATTTATTTCATTCAGAGTAGAGTACAGAGTGAATGATATACTGCCTGATATTGTGATATTTCCTGAAAAGGGGAAGATATTATGGTCATCTTAGGCTATATAAAAGTTAACAACTTCCAACCTCCACTGTTGTACAGTCCAACATAGAGAGTGTGTTCTGTCATTG
>OZ019949.1:2399578-2524578 GCA_963970385.1 Theonella swinhoei | reverse complement strand
CCCTTCCATTAGTAGCAAACACAGTCACATTGTAAGGAATTCCCTTCACTGAAGAAGGTCAGAATGAACCTTAACATACCACATGCTAGTTACACATATCTTCACATATCATACCAAGAGTTTTGGTCAATATTGTATATCTGTGTACATCCAGTACAACAGTTCTGCTCAGTTCAGTGCCAGTACTGATGTCAGTGATAGTGATAGTGTAGTTCAGAGTATAGTCATTTGGCTCTGCTGGTTCTTCCCATGAGATGTTCAGTTTCCTCTCCATCACACTCACCACCACTAGACCTTGTACTGGGCCAGGGACTGGAATGGCACATGAATTTGCTCTCCTAAAGCTCAAATATACTTTAAATTCACAAAATATCACATGAATACTAATAGCAATACCGAACTTTTAAATATACTGTATTTTAATATACCTGGAAGTAAATACACTGAAGATATTTCAGCATTTCGTCCCTTGCCTACTGAAGTACTGGCTGAGACCTGTATTATATAGGTCTCTCCAGACAGCAGATCACTTATCTCTACTGTAGTTATATTGTGAGGTACATTGATACTCTTAATGTCTTCACTACTGGAGGTAGGCCAGTAGTTGACTGTGTAGTAGATGATGTGTCCTCTTGCCTCCACTAGACTGAGAGCAGTCCAGCTCACTATCATATGTGTAGCATTCACTCTCTCCACAGTTAGATCTCTTGGAGGTCGTGGAACTGTAGTATTTAATACTTTGTAATGTTAAAACAAAATTGTAATACTTACCATCTTCTTCAGCATAGATTATTTTGCTGACATTAGGTCCATTGCCCCTTCCATTAGTAGCAAACACAGTCACATTGTAAGGAATTCCCTTCACTGGAGGAGGTCAGGATGAACCTTAACATATCATTGCTAGTTACACATATCTTCACATATCATACCAAGTGTCTCAGTCAATATTGTGTATCTGTATACATCCAGTACCACAGTTCTGCTCAGTTCAATGGCAGTACTGATGTCAGTGATAGTGACAGTGTAGTTCAGGGTATAGTCATTTGGCTCTGCTGGTTCTTCCCATGAGATGTTCAGTTTCCTCTCCATCACACTCACCACCACTAAACCTTGTACTGGACCAGGGACTGATTGAAATAACAAATGAATGTGCATAAAAATACGGAAAACTTACAAAAAACTGACCTCTGGCAGTGACTGGTCCAACCACAATACTTGGAAGATGTTCAGACAATGCCTGAATGCTGACAGTGTACACACGTTGGGTACTAGTCAGTTCAGTAAAAGTGGCAGAGAGATCATTGGAAGTTCTGTTTATAATTGTCACATTATGATTTGGATGATGGTAATAGACAAGATATCCAGTGACTGCATCTCCTCCAATAGGACTTGACCAGAATACACTTATGGTAGAACTTCCCTCACTAGTAGTGACAGTCAAATCCATGGGAGGATTGGGAGCTGTATGTAGAGAGCACAGTAAGGAAGATTCATCTAATTTTGTTAAGTGATATTTCTAATACCTTTAATATATAGCTGTGCTGAATCTGATGTTTTACCATTACCCACAGTACATGTGTACAGTCCTCTCAGTCTTCCACTCACATTCAGGGTGTGGATGTATCGAGGTAAAGTATTGTTTAATAGAGTCATATTTTGTATGGTGACTACCCCAAAGTCAGCTGTGGTTCTGGTCCAAGTGACAGTGGTAGCAGGTCCACCAGTGGAGATACAGGTGAGGGTGAACTGAGGACTGGTTTCATTCAGAGCAGAGTGCAGAATGAATGATATATTGACAGGTATTTTGACATCACCTGAAAAAATACAAACAGAAGTCTTCACTACACTGTATAACAATACCTCTACTGTTGTACAGTCCAACATAGAGAGTGTGTTCTGTCATTGTGTTATCCTCTACCACACAGTGATATATCCCCTCAGATGGAGGATCAGTAGCAGTGTTCCTCAACAGTCTCACAACCATAGGACCTCTAGTTCTAACAAATCCTGGAACATCATCACTACCTATACCATCTCTTCCAGAATGATAATAACAGGACGGTTAGTATTACAGATCAGGGCAGTGTTCTCAGTGGATCCAATATCACTGATCACCACAAAACCATGGTTAGGAACAATGACATCTGATTCATTTAAACTGATATACACATCTACGAATGGGAATATTGGTCACAATTGATCACTGTAGGTAAAGTACATCTCCCATTCACTACATAAATTACATATATATACGAATGCAGGTAAGAAAAGATGCAATATAGATTGTTTCAAACCAAACCACATTATACTCACTTGGTTTTGTTACTGTCATAATTGTTGGACTGAATTCTCCAGTACCAGCATTGTTCACTGCTGCTACTTTAATGGAATAGATAGTAAATGGCATCAAATTTGAGATAGTGATTTGCTCTCCCTTGGCAGTAATTATATTGTTACTTCCCAGTGCCTCATACTGCACTAAATAGAGTATTATGTTTCCATTGCGATGAGTGCAGTTTACTGGCTTCCATTGGACTTCAATCATGGTACCAAACACTTTAGTTATGTTCACCAATGTGGGAGGAGCAGATGGAACTGAAATTGAAAAAGGTAACTGTAGTTAGTATATTTATGCTAAAAATAACTAAATTGTATGGTAATGAACTTCAGCATGTAAGTTACCCGGATACTAACCATCTGGGAGTGTGGTGGCTGTGAGGATGTCCTGTGCAGTTACTCCATCACTCAGTATTGCAGTCACAGTGATGGAGTACTCAGTGGCCTCCTGCAGACCAGTCAGGTTGTACATTGTCTCACTAGCACTAATGTCACTGATGTCATTAGAGTCAGTGAAACACTGAGTGTTGTTAGTGTTGGAGTAGGAGATGGAGTAGGTAGACACAGTTTTACTAGTTAACTGAAATTCCCACTTGACTATCAGTGAAGTGAATTGACTTGTAACATTGAAATAAAATATTCCTACAATAAATGTGTGTTAACATTTTTGATAATAATTTTGTATTGTATGTGTTGTATGAGAATATAACTTACTATTCATATTGATACTGATATCATCATTAGCATTAGCCTGATGGAAACTTCCACTGACAGTGCCAGTACATGTGTATGTGCCAGTATCCTGGTAAGCTAGAGGACTGATGGTGAGACTGCCAGTGTAGGTACTGCCAGAGCCACTGGCAGCAGTGACTGAGTATCGTTCCTCTGGTATGTCCTGGAGACCACTCCATTCAGTCATAACCCTCTCACCACTGTCCACATTAGGATCCAGTTTCACAGTACATGTGAGAGTGAGACTAATACCAGCAAAGAGAGGAGGGGTGTGGCTGAGAGTGACAGTCACCACAGGTACAGGAACTGAGTCAATGAAAAAGAGATATGATATACTGTGGAACTCAGTATCAGAGAGTTAGTAGACTCTCTATGTAGGGATGGCACCAACACACCCATTTAGTCTTAACAAAAATTACTGTCTTTCTTCAACAGTCTACCTCAAAAATCGACACTCACATTTATTTTGGATTCCTTTCTCTCCAGTGCATGATTCTTAAGCTTGGTCAACAGAATTGTCGTAGGATCGCTCTTGAATTAGATTTAGAATGACAAGGATTTACTAGCACTTCTGTATAGTTAGAGGCCATTTCTAATGTGACTTAGCTATTAAACAATGGCACCTGCATAAATGAACTGCAGAAAGGCTCGCAACACAGCACTACCATTCCTACATCTCTCAACTTTTATTAAAATATTTTTACCCTTGTAATGGTTTGTAAAGATGATATATTCTTCACAATTGATAAAATAATCCTTGATATGTTTATCATATCTCAAGTCACTTACTTTGAACAAGCACATTTCTTTCCTCACTTGTAGTCTTTCTCACATCAATAGATGTCATATTGATTTCACCCAGGCAGGTGTACAGAGATCCATGTAAGGTACGTAGAGGACTGAATGTCAGAGTCCTCATACTCATGACTCCACTGTGAGTAGTGTCTCCCACCATCACACCATTCCCACTGCCCACACTGCCTCCACTCCACTGTACTGTGGGTTCAACTATAAGAAACTTTTTTACTTTCACAGTACATGTCAATATGAAAACATTTCCAGCTGTACCACTGTTCATACCAGTAATAGTCACAATTGGATTTGGAAGATCTGCAAGAGAGTGAAAATATCAACAATATTTATTTTACTCCAAAAATTCAATACCATGAACAAGAAGATCTGTATCAGTAGCAGAAGTCCAAGAACATATGGACTCATATGGACCAACATAGAGAGAGACATTAGCTGTGATATGGCCACTATCTGAGATGGTGATAGGTGAGTAGGTGAGGGAGGTTGTGTAGTTGTCTCCACTACCACTGACAGCAGAGATTGCAATGCGAGTGTCATTAACTATGACATCATTTCCTCTGGACCAAGTGACATTCAATGTTGCTTTCACTCCAATAGATCTGAGTGAAATATTGACATTCAATGTAAATTTAGTGCCAGCATACACGGTATCTGTGTGACTTCTTCTGATTTCCACATTATGCTGCGGTACTATAGAAAAGAATTGTGTACCAATAATAATAGTCATGTGGTATGACATCATACTCTCACTCAGAAGAAGTCACTCACTTGGACTATGAACTATGACATATGCAAAAGCCTTGGCAGTTTTTTCATTAATAAGTGTTGTATTGATGGTAGCCTGGCAGATATAATCCCCTTCATGTGATGTACAGAGAGGACTGAATGTCAGAGGTCTCATACTCATGACTCCACTGTGAGTAGTGTCTCCCACAATCACACCATTCCCACTGCCCACACTGCCTCCACTCCACTGTACTGTGGGCTCAACTGTAAGATACTCTACTACTGTCACATTACATGTCAATGTCAGATCATTTCCAGCTGTACCACTGAGCATATCACTAATAGTCACAATTGGATTTGGAAGATCTGCAAGAGAGTGAAAATATCAACAATATTTATTTTACTCCAAAAAATTCAATACCATGAACAAGAAGTTCTGTATCAGTAGCAGAAGTCCAAGAACACATGGACTCATATGGACCAACATAGAGAGAGACATTAGCTGTGATATGGCCACTATCTGAAGTGGTAATAGGTGAGTAGGTGAGGGAGGCTGTGTAGTTGCCTCCACTACCACTGACAGCAGAGATTGCAGTGCGAGTCTCATTAACTATGACATCATTTCCTCTGGACCAAGTGACATTCAATATTGCTTTCACTCTCATAGATCTGAGTGAAATATCGACACTTAATGTAAATTTAGTTCCAGCATACACGGTATCTGTGTGACTTCTGATTTCCACATTATGCTGCGGTACTATGGAACAGAATTGTGTATCATTAGTAATAGTCATGTGATATGACATCATACTCTCACTCAGAAGAAGTCACTCACTTGGACTATGAACTATGACATATGCAAAAGCCTTGGCAGTTTTTTCATTAATAAGTGTTGTATTGATGGTAGCCTGGCAGAAATAATCCCCTTCATGTGATGTACAGAGAGGACTGAATGTCAGAGGTCTCATACTCATGACTCCACTGTGAGTAGTGTCTCCCACCATCACACCATTCCCACTGCCCACACTGCCTCCACTCCACTGTACTGTAGGCTCAACTATAAGATACTCTACTACTGTCACAATACATGTCAAATTGAAATCCTCTCCACCTGTGCCATCAATAACTGGAGGACCTCCTATATTCACAACAGGTGCTGGGAGATCTGTATATAAAAAGCTTTAATAGCAAAGAAATAATGATATATCTACTCACCTTCAACTGTGACCATCACTGTATTGGTCACTGTTTCTACATTCATGTGTGTGGACTCATCAGATGGACTGACATTGGCAGTGATCTGACCACTATCTGAGGTTGTAATGGGTGAGTAGGTGAGGGAGGCTGTGTAGCTGTCTCCACTACGACGGACAGAAGAGACTGTAATGCGAGTGTCACTGTCTATGACATCATTCCCTCTCCTCCAAGTAATATCCAGTGATATATCTCCATTCACTCCACTCAAAGAGATGTCAGCAGTCAACACAAACTCAGTCCCAGCATATACAGGACCACTGCGACTTTTGGTGATGGTCACATTAGCCTGAGCTGAAAAGAATTTGTAGTCTATGAATTATCTTCAAACCTTTCAAGTTTTCTTACCCTCTACTATACGTATCAACAATGACATGAACACTATCAAGAGATGTATCAACATGTACCTTGTTTCGCTTGACTGATACCCGTCCAGATGAAAACGAACACCAACCACACAACGATCATAGTCAGCTACAATCATGTAGCTATACCCACCCTTAACAAGGACGAACACTTGCAATGCACTCAAAAAGTCAGACTCATACACAGGTGAAACACTTCGAAGCTTTTTTTGAAACGGCCTCCCACTCTAATTAGATGTTTGCTATGTCAGACACGCCCCCTAGTGCGCGTGCGCATTCGCTAACGCTTTTGAGCGTGAGCGAGAAATTTTTTTCTGAGTAGATTATCCATAATACTCTTGTGCATGCATTTGGTAAGTTTCTGATTTGTATTAAAAACCCGAAAGAAAAGACCTCGGGATAGACGACGGGTCGATGTAGTCGTTCACCGAGCGCTGACTCACTGTTGGACTGCTGGACAGGGTAACAACAGAAATATTCTGCGACATACCTTGATCACCATGCAGGGATAAAATATCCTGACGTGGGATATACTAAGGATATACCAGTGGCGGATCTAGGGTTTTGCAAAGGGGGTAGCATGTTGCGCGAGTTTTGAAGCCCCACCCAGTTAATTATGCACGAGGACCTGCGCGCGTACTCGTAACCATAGTGACGTATGCGTCTGTAAAAATATACCTATAATGAACAAACAGACAAAAGTAATGAAGTTATATATATTGGCTATAATATTAACCATACAAACAGTTTAAAAGACTAATAGTCACTCCTAGTAAAATCAATGTCAATGACGACAGTATATTAATTCCTGTAGACAAATAAACGAGTGGCAAACTGCTTGAAATGTTACAGTAAATGAAGTTAGATGACATAGGTCCATATTCACTTCAGCTTACAGTAGTGTAGAATAAGAAAGATGGGCATCATGCTATAGTGTATGTACATACACCACTGACTATGATTACACAGCAAAGGGCCCCAGTCCCCCTTGCCCCATTGGTTCCTATGCAACTATACAACCATCACTCACATTATACTTTCAACAATACCTGACTTCTTCTTCTGACCACATTCCTTCATCACATATTCTGACATCAGTTCCCACTAGTTCAAGCCCATCCTCACAGCTGTACATTGCTCTGATTCCATCACTCACCACAGGGCCACCAGGAGGATCAGTCAGCTCAGGACATGTATCTGCATGCATTTAAAAGAAACCCTCCAAAAAAACTCACCATCCACACAGCATGGCTCAGTTCCTGACCACTGCGCATTCTGAAGGCAAGTCCTCTGGTCCCTCCCATATAGCCGGTAGCCCCGTTCACAGGAGTAATTGGCTACTGATCCCTCAGTTGTGCCTTCTATTGTCACATACCCATTAGCAGGATTGGAGAGGTTGCTATATATAGGACTGTATATGTGTGTATTGCAAGTGGAAGAAGAATGGTACATACGCACTGTAGTAGACAACTTTTTTTGTTTGGGGGTACTTAGACAATGCTTTGCAAGCATACGTATGTCGCAGCTTTCACTCTAGGCAACACCCTCTAACTAGCTTAGCTCTGAAATATTTGGGAGTGCTTCAGCACCCCCAAGCACCGACTTGTCTATGGCCTTGATACACTTTACAAGAACTGACCTCTTTCATATGCCTTTCCATACATATTATTGCTTTGGATAAGAAAAGGGTTGGGAATAATATGGAGGGACTATCTAAGACTATAGAATGCATTTATAATCACGAAGATATTGGCCTTCTAAGTCACTATACATACATGTTGGGTGGGCACATAATATCATTAGAGTGTCATCATGACAGCTTTCCACATGTGTCTACACACATGACACATTTACTAATCTCGTGGGCCAGACTCTCTCCGTGTGAGAGTTTGACCCGCGAGACTACACATTGACAACAAACAACAAAGCTTAAAGTTTGGAGCTATTATACATGAAGTCAATAAACACACTGCACTATTAAACAATCTTGGCACAGATTGCTCTGAGAAGTATAGTTTTGTATAATTATGTGTATATTCATGCACATTAATAATTTTGTAGTAAACAGTCCAGTATATTGCCATGTGGCATTACAGTTCCTGAGAAACATAACTTACCATCCATTTGCCCCTCAACTCCAGCCAGCTGCAGATCATCAGCCAAGGACTGAAATCAATTGACTGGGGCACAAGTCATCACCATACAGTTTTTGTTTACGTGCATCCCAGACACCTACAACATATTCCTTCACTAAGCGTAAATGATCAAAATTGTATTCCCAAAGCTCACTTCTCAATACATATGTTGTTTTCTTTATACTATTAAGCTTGTTAAAATTTACGTATCTGTCGCCTAAAAGCTCCTGAAGCTTCTCCAGAAAAACGACTCTAATACTGTTATGGGCTGAACAATGCCACAACACATGAATTACACTTTCACACTCAGCACCACAATGCACACATAAATGAACATAAATGCATGTATGAATGAACTGTTTGTCATTGGTGGGCACTGTAAACCGTGTATTTTTGTACACAGTCTTCTCACTGTACAATAAATATCATGAGGTGGAGGTATCTCATTTCCTGCGATATCGACAACGACTGTTCTAACCGATTTAGACTTACCACAAGTATGGAATTATGGACTTTTGATATCACTGTTACCATAGCAGTAACCACTAAAGACAGGCCTAGGTATCTATCATGGGGAGTTCTCTATTGGCAGGTATTATGTAAAGCATCACCCCAATCTGCTATTTTATGACCATGGTGATAGACTGATCCTGTGCACACTGCAATGTTTGCCTTAAGAATAACCTGTTTACATACTGACTTTTGTTTTGAAAGAGCTCAGGACTGTGTATTTACTTGGGGCAGTAAGAAACACAATAATCCATAAACAATATCCACCACATGCAAAAAGTATATGGAGATTGTTATTATACTGGATGACTCACGGGCATGCAGTGTTAACATAAAGTAAATGTGTTTGTGTCAGTGAATTGTATACACTTATACTAACTCAGCTGGATAAACATAAAGAAAGAAAATGTGTTTGTTTCTGTGCAACACATACTCTGAGCTAACTTGGTAGCTTGTCTGAAAACCTGTTCTTCTCAACATTGTACTGTGCCTTAGCCTCCAAGTATGAGGCCTGGACTTCTGAGCTCACACACTCTAGAATCTAAATGAGAGAGGGGAGAGGGTAAGAAGAAGAGAGGGGGGGAGAACCATCAAAAAAGAGTAAATACATAACATTGGAGGGAGGGAGGGAGGAAGAACAAAATAGAGTGAATATGAAGTAAATTAATTGCTAAAGATCAGAGATGGTGCATTTTGTGAACTTTTTATAATATTTCAGTTTCTCAAAGCCAGTGATAGTTTCTCCAGTGATATTCCTCTTCATCTAGTTGATACTGATCCTGATGCCAACAGCTGCTATATCAGTCTCCCCACACAACACAAGTTCACTCATAGCATCATGGATGAATATATACTGAGCCAATTGTCAGTAAATACAAGTGATCAATCACACATGAATACTGCTACCTGTGTCTGGACCATCTTCATACGCTGTCCTCTCATGCCCTTCAGGATGTTATAGATACTCAGAGCTCCCTCTCTCTTCATCTGCTGCATCACACGGTCCAGGAGGATAAAGGTACCAGTACGACACTGGGTGCTCCTTACGCACACATCGAATGAAGGAGATGAGGGACATGGCATTCTGAGGTAGACCATGGTCAGGCCAGGCAGTGTAGTGCATGTGAGTGACTGTCAACTCTCTATCTGGGTCAGAGGTCTGTAGGATTTGCACATGCAACCTCAACTAAGTTCTCAAAAGATTGGGTTAGATACTATATGTGGTGTGTTACAGTTTCTAATCCAAGAAATGTATACCATTTGCATACAAAGACATGGAGCATATATGATCTATACAATGTACACTGTACATGTCATGTTGACACACACAAGAGCAATGGTAGTAATATTGTGCACATTATCTTGTCAATGTACTTGTTCATACACTACATCTCCATCAGTAGGTTGTGGAGGAGGAGGGACGGAGGGAGGAACATGTGATGTATCTGCGTCAATAGTGACTACTTCATACTGAGCACGTCCTTCCTCAGTTGTCCTCAATACAGAATTATGTTTCTTGCTAAAACTACGTATATTGTCGTGATTTCTGTACAAAAATTAGAGAAGTAACTAACTCTGATGGTTGAAGGTGCTGTGTGGTGCAAAGTAGCCCCTCAAAAGCTCATTCTCTAATATACAGAACAACTAAATGACTTACTCATAGACTGCTTCTCCTGAGAACTTGGATAGCTCATAGGCCTCATTAGTACTGGCTGGAATGTCTTCTGCTTTTACTGGAACTCTGAAAAATATCATATCAATTGACAAAGCAGAGAACACTCATAGAATGATCTGCTATTGCTGGTAGTTCTGTTTTCTAGACACCTTCATGTATAGTAGAGCAACAGTCACCATAATGCTTTTACATACTTGTTTTTCATCCCAGTGAGGTGTGACCCTCCACGATTTCTCACTAGTAAAACTAACACAATCATCAATGCCATAATAGCCAGTACAGTAACTGTCCCCAACACTCCTCCTACAATAGCTGCTGTGTTGTCTCCATCGGAGGACACTGTATCCAATTTACATACAGGCAATGAAACTCTAACATGCTATATAGAGTACCTTGGAGTTAAACACTCCACTCACTTGGAGGTGGCCTTGTTGAAGAGAGTTCCACACTTACAAGTCCCTCTCCCACAGAGGTACTGGCTGAGACCTGTACTGTATATGTCTTTCCAGACAGCAGATCACTTATCTCTACTCTAGTTATATTGTGAGGTACATTGATACTCTTAATGTCTTCACTATTGGAGGCAGGCCAGTAGCTGACTGTGTAGTAGATGATGTGTCCTCTTGCCTCCACTAGACTGAGAGCAGTCCAGCTCACTATCATATGTGTAGCATTCACTCTCTCCACACTTAGATCTCTTGGAGGTCGTGGAACTGTAATATTTAAAACTTTGTAATGTTAAAAACAAAATTGTAATACTTACCATCTTCTTCAGCATAGATTATTTTGCTAACATTAGGTCCATTGCCCCTTCCATTAGTAGCAAACACAGTCACATTGTAAGGAATTCCCTTCACTGAAGGAGGTCAGAATGAACCTTAACATATCACTGCTAGTTACACATATCATTACCAAGAGTCTCAGTCAATATTGTATATCTGTGTATATTCAGTACAACAGTTCTGCTCAGTTCAGTGCCAGTACTGATGTCAGTGATAGTGACAGTGTAGTTCAGAGTATAGTCATTTGGCTCTGCTGGTTCTTCCCATGAGATGTTCAGTTTCCTCTCCATCACACTCACCACCACTAAACCTTGTACTGGGCCAGGGACTGGAATGGCACATAAATGCAAATGAATTTGCCCCCCTAAAACTCAAATATACTTTTAATTCACAAACATCTCATGAATGTTAATAGGTATAACCAACTTTGTATTTTTGTATGTTTTGTATATATATATATATATACCTGGAAGTAAATACACTGAAGATATTTCAGCACTTCGTCCCTTGCCTACTGAAGTACTGGCTGAGACCTGTACTGTATATGTCTCTCCATACAACAGATCACTTATCTCTACTCTACTTATATTGTGAGGTACATTGATACTCTTAATGTCTTCACTATTGGAGGCAGGCCAGTAGTTGACTGTGTAGTAGATGATGTGTCCTCTTGCCTCCACTAGACTGAGAGCAGTCCAGCTCACTATCATATGTGTAGCATTCACTCTCTCCACACTTAGATCTCTTGGAGGTCGTGGAACTGTAATATTTAATACTTTGTAATGTTAAAACAAAATTGTAATGCTTACCATCTTCTTCAGCATAGGTTATTTTGCTGACATTAGGTCCATTGCCCCTTCCATTAGTAGCAAACACAGTCACATTGTAAGGAATTCCTTTCACTGAAGGAGGTGAGAATGAACCTTAACATACCACTGCTAGTTACACATATCTTCACATATCATACCAAGAGTCTCAGTCAATATTGTATATCTGTGTATAT
Organism: Theonella swinhoei; assembly: GCA_963970385.1. Classification (NCBI taxonomy): domain Eukaryota; kingdom Metazoa; phylum Porifera; class Demospongiae; order Tetractinellida; family Theonellidae; genus Theonella; species Theonella swinhoei. The sequence goes on along the minus strand of OZ019949.1, from coordinate 2,512,246 downwards.
CCAGTACCACAGTTCTACTCAGTTCAGTACCAGTACTGATGTCAGTGATAGTAACAGTGTAGTTCAGAGTATAGTCATTTGGCTGTGCTGGTTCTTCCCATGAGATGTTCAGTTTCCTCTCTATCACACTCACCACCACTAAACCTTGTACTGGACCAGGGACTGTTTGAAATAACAAACAAATGAGCATAAAAATAAGGAAAACTTACAAGAAACTTACCTCTGGCAGTGACTGGTCCAACCACAATACTTGGAAGGTGTTCAGACAATGCCTGAATGCTGACAGTGTACACACGTTGGGTAGTAGTCAGTTCAGTAAAAGTGTCATTGAGATCATTGGAGGGTCTCTTCATAATTGTCACATTATGATTTGGATGATGGTAATAGACAAGATATCCAGTGACTGCATCTCCTCCAATAGGACTTGACCAGAATACACTTATGGTAGAACTTCCCTCTCTAGTAGTGACTATCAAATTCATGGGAGGGTTGGCAACTGTAGGGAACACAGTAGAGAAGATCCATCTTTCATTTTGTTAAGATCTAATACCTTTGATATAAAGCTGTGCTGAATCTGATGTTTTGCCATTACCCACAGTACATGTGTACAGTCCTCTCGGTCTTCCATTTACATTCACGGTGTGATTGTAACGACTTAAAGTATTGTTTAATAGAGTCACATTTTGTATAGTGACTACCCCTAAGTCAGCTGTGGATCTGGTCCAAGTGACAGTGGTAGCAGGTCCACCAGTGGAGATACAGGTGAGGGTGAACTGAGGACTGGTTTCATTCAGAGTAGAGTGCAGAGTGAATGATATATTGCCAGGTATTCTGACATCACCTGAAAAAATACAAACAGAAGTTTTCACTACACATTATTAAAAGCGTAACACTACCTCTACTGTTGTACAGCATAACATAGAGAGTGTGTTCTGTCATTGTGTCATCCTCTACCACACAGTGATATATCCCCTCAGATGGAGGATCAGTAGCAGTGTTCCTCAACAGTCTCACAACCATAGGACCTCTAGTTCTAATAAATCCTGGAACATCATCACTACCTATACCACCAACTCTGGTCCCACTTGGTCCATACCAGTTTCCTCCAGAATCACGGGTATTGTTAATAACAGGACGGTTAGTATTACAGATCAGGGCAGTGTTCTCAGTGGATCCAATATCACTGATCATCACAAGACCATGGCTAGGAACAACAACATCTGATTCATTTAAACTGATATACACATCTACAAATGAGAATATTGGTGACAATTGACCACTGTCTGTAAAGTACATGTCCCAATCACTACATAAACTACATATATATAAATGCAGGTAAGAAAAGATGCAATATAGAATGCTTAAAACTAAACGACATTATACTCACTTGGTTTTGTTACTGCCATAATTGCTGGACTGAATTCTCCAGTACCAGCACTGTTCACTGCTGCTACTTTAATGGAATAGGTAGTGAATAACATCAGATTTGAGATAGTAACTTGTTCTCCCTCGGCAGTAATTGTATTGCTACTTCCCAGTGCCTCATACTGCACTAAATAAAGTATTATGTTTCCATTGCGTTGAGTGCAGTTTACTGGCTGCCATTGGACTTCAATCATGGTCCCAAACACTTTAGTTATGTTCACCAATGTGGGAGGAGCAGATGGAACTGAAATTGAAAAAGGTAACAAATCGTACTTGAGTGTTATGTGATAGAGCACTATATTTCACTAACAAAACCACAACTAAAAGTAAAATTTGGTATGGTGGTAATGTAAAACATCCCAACAAGTGAATTGTAATAATGCATATTATCAAAAACATAACTGAATGGGCCTAACTTCAGTTTGTAAGTTATCAGATACTAACCAGCTGGGAGTGTGGTGGCTGTGACACTGTCTTGTGCAGTCCCTCCATCACTCAGTATTGCAGTCACAGTGATGGAGTACTCAGTACCCTTGTGAAGACTACCCAGTGTATACATTGTCTCACTACCAATAATGTCACTGATGTCATTAGAGTCAGTGAAACACTGAGTGTTGTTAGTGTTGGAGTAGGAGATGGAGTAGGTAGACACAGTTTTACTACTTAACTGAAATTCCCACTTGACTATCAGTGAAGTGAATTGACTTATAATATTGAAAAAAAACATTCCTACAATAACAATGTGTTAATATTCTGATAATACGTATTGTATGTGTTGTATGAGAATATAACTTACTATTCACATTGATACTGATATCATCACTAGCAGTAGCCTGATGGAAACTTCCATTGACACTGCCAATACATATGTATGTGCCAGTATCCTGGTAAGCTAGAGGACTGATGGTGAGACTGCCAGTGTAGGTACTGCCAGAGCCACTGGCAGCAGTGACTGAGTATCGTTCCTCTGGTATGTCCTGGAGACCACTCCATTCAGTCACAACCCTCTCACCACTGTCCACATTAGGATCCAGTGTCACAGTACATGTGAGAGTGAGACTAATACCAGTATGGAGTGGAGGAGTGTGGCTGAGAGTAACAGTCACCTCAGGTACAGGAACTGAGTCAATAAAAGAGTTATGATATACTGTGGAACTTAGTATCAGAGAGTTGGTAGACTCTCTATGTAGGGATGGCATCAACACACCCATTTAGCCTTAACAAAAATTACTGTCTTTCTTCAACAGTCTACCTCAAAAATCGACACTCACATTTATTTTGGATTCCTTTCTCTCCAATGCATGATTCTTAAGCTTGGCCAACAGAATTGTCGTAGGACGTAGGATCGCTCTTGAATTAGATTTAGAATGACAAGGATTTACTAGCACTTCTGTATAGTTAGAGGCCATTTCTAATGTGACTTAGCTATTAAACAATGGCACCTGCATAAATGAACTGCAGAAAGGCTCGCAACACAGCACTACCATTCCTACATCTCTCAACTCTTAATAAAATATTTTTACCCTTGTAATGGTTTGTGAAGATGATATATTCTTCACAATTGATAAAATAATCCTTGATAGGTTTATCATATCTCAAGTCACTTACTTTGAACAAGCACATTTCTTTCCTCACTTGTAGTCTTTCTCACATCAATAGATGTCATATTGATTTCACCCTGGCAGGTGTACAGAGATCCATGTGAGGTACGTAGAGGACTGAATGTCAGAGTCCTCATACTCATGACTCCACTGTGAGTAGTGTCTCCCACCATCACACCATTCCCACTGCCCACACTGCCTCCACTCCACTGTACTGTGGGTTCAACTATAAGAAACTTTTTTACTTTCACAGTACTGTATATGTAATATGAGTTCATTTCCAGCTGTTCCACTGTACATACCAGTAATAGTCACAACTGGATTTGGAAGATCTGCAAGAGAGTGAAAATATCAACAATATTTATTTTACTCCAAAAATTCAATACCATGAACAAGAAGATCTGTATCAGTAGCAGAAGTCCAAGAACATATGGACTCATATGGACCAACATAGAGAGAGACATTAGCTGTGATATGGCCACTATCTGAGGTGGTAATAGGTGAGTAGGTGAGGGAGGCTGTGTAGTTGTCTCCACTACCACTGACACCAGAGATTGCAATGCGAGTGTCATTAACTATGACATCATTTCCTCTGGACCAAGTGACATTCAATGTTGCTTTCACTCCAATAGATATGAGTGAAATATCGACATTCAATGTAAATTTAGTGCCAGCATACACGGTATCTGTGTGACTTCTTCTGATTTCCACATTATGCTGCGGTACTATAGAAAAGAATTGTGTACCAATAATAATAGTCATGTGATATGACATTACATTCACTCAGAAGAAGTCACTCACTTGGACTATCAACTCTGACATGTGCAAAAGCCTTGGCAGTTTTTTCATTAATAAGTGTTGTATTGATGGTAGCCCGGCAGAAATAATCCCCTTGATGTGATGTACAGAGAGGACTGAATGTCAGGGTTCTCATACTCATGACTCCACTGTGAGTAGTGTCTCCCACCATCACACCATTCCCACTGCCCACACTGCCTCCACTCCACTGTACTGTGGGCTCAACTGTAAGATGCTCTACTACTGTCACATTACATGTCAATATCAGATCATTTCCAGCTGTACCACTGAGCATATCACTAATAGTCACAATTGGATTTGGAAGATCTGCAAGAGAGAGAAATATCAACAACACTTATTTTACTCCAAAAAAATCAATACCATGAACAAGAAGATCTGTATCAGTAGCAGAAGTCCATGAACACATGGAATCATATGGACTAACATAGAGAGAGATAGTAGCTGTGATACGGCCACTATCTGAGATGGTAATAGGTGAGTAGGTGTGGGAGGCTGTGTAGTTGCCTCCACTACCACTGACAGCAGAGACTGCAATGCGAGTGTCATTAACTATGACATCATTTCCTCTGGACCAAGTGACATTCAATGTTGCTTTCACTCTCATAGATCTGAGTGAAATATCGACACTTAATGTAAATTTAGTGCCAGCATACACGGTATCTGTGTGACTTCTGATTTCCACATTATGCTGCGGTACTATAGAAAAGAATTGTGTACCAATAATAATAGTCATGTGATATGACATCATACTCTCACTCAAAAGAAGTCACTCACTTGGACTATGAACTATGACATATGCAAAAGCCTTGTCAGTTTTTTCATTAATAAGTGTTGTATTGATGGTAGACTGGCAGATATAAGCCCCTTGATGTGATGTACAGAGAGGACTGAATGTTAGTGTCTTCATACTCATGACTCCACTGTGAGTAGTGTCTCCCACCATCACACCATTCCCACTGCCGACACTGCCTCCACTCCACTGTACTGTGGGCTCAACTGTAAGATACTCTACTACTGTCACAATACACGTCAAATTGAAATCCTCTCCACCTGTGCGATAAATAACTGGAAGACCTCCTATATTCACAACAGGTGCTGGGAGATCTGTATATATAAGATTAATAAAGCTTTGATAGCAATGGAATAATGATAGCTACTCACCTTCAACTGTGACCATCACTGTATTAGTCCATGTCTCTATATTGATGTGTGTGGACTCATCAGATGGACTGACATTGGCGGTGATGTTGCCACTATCTGAGATGGTAATAGGTGAATAGGTAAGGGAGGCTGTGTATCTGCCTCCACCACCACGGACAGAAGAGACTGTAGTACGAGTGTCACTAGCTATGACATCATTCCCTCTCCTCCAAGTAATATCCAGTGATATGTATCTATTCACTCCACTCAAAGAGATGTCAGCAGTCAACACAAACTCAGTTCCAGCATATACAGGACCATTGCGACTTTTGGTGATGGTCACAGTAGCCTGAGCTGAAAAGAATATGCAGTCTATGAATTATCCTCAAACCTTTTACCACGTATCAACATTGACAAGAACACTATCAAGAGATGCATCAACATGTACCTTGTTCTACTCGACTGATGCCCGTCCAGATGAAAATGAACACTAACCACACAAAAATCATAATCATGTAGCTATATCCACAAGGACGAACACTTGCAATGCACTCAAACAAGTCAGATTTATACACAGGTGAAATACACTGCAGAAACCGAAGTTAGTTTTGATAGTTGTGTCATTGGGGCAAGCGTGAGCCTCTTCGGCGGCCCAGGCCTCTCTACTACACTACTAGCCCTTCCGGCGGCCTCATACTCTAATTAGATGTTTGCTATGCGAAGTCATCTCGACGCGCCCCCAGTACACGGCGCGTGCGCGTGCGCATGCGTTATTAATTAATGTACGCATAAGCATTTCAAGTGTGATGGGCCGTGACACAATAATGAACAGACAAGTTGGGTAGGCTATAATATTAACTATACAAACAGTTAAAAAACCTAAAGTCACTCCTAGTAAAATCAATGTCAATGACGACAGTATATTATTTCCTGTAGACAAATAAGAGAGTGGCAAACTGTTTATATGTTCAAACCACTACACAAAATATTACAGTAGAGTGAAGTTAGACAACATAGGCCAATATTCACTTCAGTTTACAGTAGATAGTGTAGAATAAGAAAGATGGGGGCAGGCAGCATCATACTATAGCGTATGTACATACACCACTAACTATGATTACACCAAGCCCCAGTCCCCCATGCCCATTGGCTCCTATGCAGCTATATCATCACTCACATTACACTTTTCAACAATACCTGAGCATGTTGGGATCATATTCCTTCATCACATATTCTGACATCAGTTCCCACTAGTTCAAGGCCATCCTCACAGCTGTACATTGCTGTGAGTCCATCACTCACCACAGGGCCACCAGGAGGATCAGTCAGCTCAGGACATATATCTGCATGCATTTAAAAGAACAATATAATCATGGTACATAGAAAGTGTGTATAATATTTGACGACCAATTATCTGTATTCAACTCTGTTGCCATATTGAAGTTATATTATCCAAATTACTCAGGCCTCTTTCTATACATGACCTTGACTCACACTAAAGTAGTAATGCAGCACAGACCATAAGGAGGTATTTATCCTTCATAAGTCAACCAACACTCCCACTAATTTCAGAAGGATACCTCTAGCTCAGATAGTCAACTTTAAATGGCTAGAATTAGTCACAAAGAATTGGAGGCCAGAGCTCCACTGTTGTTCAGAATCTTGTCCACCATTGCAGAACGCAATGACACAGGAATAACAGAAAGGTGGGGTTTCTCATCATCCTGGGATTTGTATGGCAGCTGCAATCATTTTAAAAGAGAGGAACCGAGAGATGATTGGAGTCCTGCCCCACTTCCAAGCTGCAGGTCGCAGGAAATACTGTCTAGAAGCATTCAGAATACAGCTACAGGTGAATGCTTCCCTTTTTCCAAATCTTGCACACCAGGTCATGTGGCATAGATTTGTCAATACAAAGGGAGGAATGGGAAAAAACATATCGTGTGATTTATACAATGAGTACGTGAAACGATTGATCAAACACATTATCTGGAACATGGGTTCAAATCTAACAGAGGCTTCACTTCAGAGAGCAGCCCAGAGTGTATCCACCCTACATGCCATCTGTCAGACATTCGATGTAGAATCTGGTGTCCCATGTGGTACTCATGCACACTGCAACGCATAATTCATAATTCACATGTACATTGTATCTGCACGTCTTTTCCTCATTGATTCAAAGACAGATAACTGGAAAGGCTGAAGGGCTTACCTTGGCCTGCTGCAGATTAACAAGTGTAGCATGCATGCTAGAGGGCTTGCCTGACCGGATACAGTTACGCAACACTACACCGAAACAGCGTTCATCCAATGCAAAGCCACACCTTTAAATTAGTAGGTGAGAGGTCGGAATATGAACACTGTACACACCAGATCAGAGTACATGGGCTCAGCAACATGTACAGATCAACACACAATGCAAACCAACAGTCAGTCCATGCAAGGATGAGAATGAGCACACGCACAATCAAATCTCAGATCAAATATATCATGATAAACTCAAAATTCAGAGATCAGCAAGTGCTTGTGGTGAGAACAAAGAGCAGCCATATATGACATTTTAATAACACTTGACACTCGTCGCAAGGTTAAACCCAGGGAAATTAGGCACCACACACATCTTCTGAGCATGATAATACAAGTTGCCCGTCTTTGAATCAATGAGGAAGCTAACGAAAGACTTGAGCTCTGCGTAGAGGAAAGGGGTTCCGGACAATAACTCACGATTGGCATCATAGTCAAATTGTACCAAGATTTTGTCTTTGGCACCGTCTTTGTGTATACGCGCTTGTCATGAAACCCTGGGCCCTATCACTGTGCAGTCTACACCCTGATTGATTCTACCCAGGAAGCAAGTGTGAGTGGTTTGTTTGTGTGTGAAAATACCGGCGTATATGCACTGCTGCGTACAGCTGTATATAATCTATTGTCATACTTCAACTTGTATAATAGACATTCCACACCTATATGTACTTCTCAAATATCAAGTGATTTCCAGGTAATGAGTAGTTTCTTTGCTAGGCTTAGTGTTTTATGGAGGTGGAAGTATGGAGGGAATACTCCTTGGCGTCTGTAATATTCTTGTTCAAACTCCTGTATGTCTTTTTTGAGAGTATCTTTACAGGATGCAACTGCTGTATGCAATTGTGCTAGAACCTTCTGGTATAGCTTGATTTCACTATGTGTTGGTGTTTGCCTTTTTGCCATTTTTGCCTTTAATTTGCTTCGAAGGTTGTCAAACTCTTGCAGAGCCAGATGATTTTCTTTTATTACTTTGCTAATTAAGATAGCAGCTTTTGTTTTGTACAATGCTCTATATGTTGGTTCAACAAGTTGCTCTGTGTCATCACCCTCGTCTTGTTGTAAGTGAGAAATATCACTCTCAGAAATATTGCACATTATTGTAATATCTTTTTCGGTTTCAGGTGCTGGTGGTCCCTGAAATGAAACAGAAGGTGAGTTGAATAAGCTCATTGGTTTAAGCCCATGGGAATGTGTAAAGGAAATGGGAGTAGAGGTGTGGGCATTTGATGTGTTTTCCCTGGTGTTTTCAGATTTTGGGGTAGACATGATGGCACTTGAGCCAGAGGGACAATCAGTAAGGAGTGTATCATTAGGGTTAGAGGGACCATGAACAGGAGGTGTTTGCATGGCATTACTGGAGTCAGATATCGAGGGATCATCAGTGAGAGGTATACACATGGCATCACTAGAGCTGGAGGGAGTAAAAGTGAGAGTATCACTTAAGCTGGGGAGAGGTTCTGTAGAGCTAGAGTGAGAGGGCTCAGTGATCATAACATTTCTTGATGATTCAGCGAGAGGGTAGAATCTGTCCATTACGTATGTACCGTCATCCCTGTAGATTCGTATCCTTTCTGTTGGAAGGTTTATTCCTGAAGTGACGATATCATGCCATACCTCTTTATTGTGTTTGTATACATCTGACAGTGTAGTGTGGCGAAAATGTTTAAGTTTTGGTCCTTCATGACGATTATCCGGATCCAACTCGGAGTCATGAAATCTGTATACATCTTGATCTTGACTCCACCAAACTCCCTCTCCGCACTTCAGATATTGACTAATTCTCCGAAGGTGGGCTTGCCAACTCTGTAGCCTGCTTTTTATGAATTCTTTCTTGATTATTGTACCTGGATAGTTAGGCAAATATTTAGCTACTGCAGATACCATGCTGTCTTGGCCTTTCATAGAAGTACCAACAGAAACCTTCTGTTTGGCTTGAAGACTGAGTAGAACAGTGGGGAGAACATTTTCCACCTTTCTGTTGGTAGCCCTAAGGCTTGTCTGTTTGATTTGAGTGAACAGACGTTCTTAACTCTCTGAATTAGTAGATCGAAGGCATACAATTTCATACTGTGGAGCAGCATGTACAGCAATATCGTGCAGGTATATTCCAAATAAGTGACTGCTGGATTGCTCTTTAGGGCTGTGAATCAGGTGAGCACATAATTCATGATGTAGCCATGTTGCATTGTACAACTGTAGTACTGTTTTTGGAGAGCGCTTTGAATCATGGAGATAAAGGAGCTCAGAAACCTTTACCACAGTACGTAGAAGTTCAACAATGAGTGGATGTGCTTCCTCATGTTGTAGTAGCTTTAGAAATAGCTTGATAGAGGCTGTTCGTAATGCAGCTCCACTTACTTTTTGCTTTGGTATAGTTGTATCCAGCAATCTTTTGGATTGCTGCTTCAGATCAGGAGGTAGCAAGTGTGGGATCTCAGGTAGAAGATTGTGTAAATGGCCTTTAATATCATGCAGTGGTTCGCAATCTAATACCTCATACCTAGACAAATTTAGATTCGAAAGTGGTTGTGTTGGGTTTAGAATGAGTATAGTTGGCACTCTCTGGGCTCCAGCTAATAATTCTGTTAATGTTTCCTGAAGCTGAGGTTTCAATTGATCACCTGTTTGGTAACCTCTACTTTCAAGCTCCTTTCGTAGTTCTTGAATACGTAGACCATCAAGAGGCTTTAGGCGCCCTTGCGTTTTTCCATACGTACCAGAAACCACCAGTTGTTGAAGATCACTGAGACTCCTCCATTTACAGTTTAGGGCATGTGCAAGATCTTGCATCATCACATCCTTGCAGCCACAACTTCCACATTTAAATGTACCACCAATCTGTGTGCCGCGCTCAAATTGTTGGGCTGGCTTATCACCACAGAAAAATCGAAGCTCATCTTGAATAACAACACCACAGCTAGAGACTACTATTTGTGAAAGCTCAGTTAGGCATTCTAGTCGGTCACCAATTAGAGAGAGCTGATCTGATGGTGAGGAACTACTAGGAGCTACCATGTACACCTGGGGCTCTTCTACTATTTCTTGTAAGTTAACTTGCTTACCACTCTTCTGCAAGTACTCTTCTGGTGTTAGGAAAACAGCAATGTCATAGATGACCCAGAGAGCAAAGAGAATGTATCCTGTTTGGAGGATAGTAGAATGGTCATGCCATAGTGCTAATGTGCGTGTTCGCTGAGCATGTGCAAGGTGGTGACGTAACTGATCAACAGAAACACTAGTTGGAAATTTCAAGTGAATTTTGTTTGCCATTTGGATTAGGTTGGGTCTGGTCTGTGCTTTTAACTCTGCATCTGTGGTAAGCCTCATATATTCTTGGTGCTGTTTTATGAATCTTTTTCGTAGTTCAAGCAGTGAAATTTTTCTGCCATCGACCTGAATTACTTTCTCCACGATGTTTCCATCTGTGCCCACAACCGATTTAGTGAGAATGTACAGTGAACATGGTTCTCCAATTGATAGTTCACCGCTTTCAATCAGTTGTGCTTTGGTTACAGAGATGGTGGAAGCAGTTGGAAGGGTCGGTATGGATATTTCACCTCCAGGTAATTTCCTCTTTCTGCTACGTATTCGAGGAGGGAGGGATTTTTTATTCTCAAGCCTCTGAATATCAATACCACGCTTTACAGCCACTTCCTTCAACACCTGCCCTGCATTGCTCTTTGTCCCTTCAAAGCGTTTAGCGACCCTTGTCCAGTTGATAGTTTCTTCTTGTGGAAAATGTTCTAGAAATGCCACTGCACCATTTACATCCCAATGTATGTTCTCCTCTTTTGGGGAGTGAGATTTACATCTCTTGTTTGGCACCTCTGGTTTTTGGAAACTCATTGACAATCTTTTTCTACTGTAAGCTGATAGTGATTCGCCTTCAGCCAGTACACACATCGTAGCATTTTTTTCCAATTTGTTCATTAATGTGGTTTACAATTTTTCTCTTTTGTTTTCTATCCTCCCTTTTTTTCTCTATCTTGGAAGGCTTTTCAATGAGATTCAGCTCTGATGCAATCTTTGGGAGGGCTTTTGTGAATGTACCATTGTACTGTACACTCCACTGAAGGTTAAGCTCTGTAAGAACCTTACGTGCTACTTCCCTCTCCGATGTTTTCTCAGCAGGAAGGGAGACTAATGAGGATTTAGGTGCAACATACACAGGTTTGGCAGGGAATGCTGTTTGCAATGACTCGTATTCATGATAGCATACTGAGCACATGGAAAGTGAGTGTTGTTGTTTGACATCATCTGGCAGGGCTTTCCATTTGCTGATAGCAAATGTTGTTTCATACTCTTTTCGAGCTGAAGCAGGGTGCCATTTCTTCCCAAAAGCATTGAGAATATCATTAAACTTCTTATTGAACTTGTAGCAAGCTTCTATACTTTCAAAACCATATCCTGGTACATTAAACAGCTTGTATAATTCTTGTCTAAGCTTACTTTCATCGACATCGCGGCCATAAATACCTCTTCGTTTTGGTATTAGCTCACGAATCGCTGTTCGAAAGTAACCACAGTTCACAGTGAGAGCTAAAGGTGTGTTATGAGATTGTGATCTGCACTGTGCCATGAACCATGCACCTCCTACATAATTGTTGTTATAAATATTGACAGTATTTATCCCATAGTCTTTGTTAAACTTACCAAGTATAGCTGAGACTGTTGAGAAGGCTGTACTTGATAATAGTTGAAGTATTCCAGTGCCTAAATAAGTTTTTTCATTTAAATTTGCACACACGCACACACACACACACACACACACACACACACACACACACACACACATACACACAGGGAGAGAGAGCTGTCTATATGCAGGTTCAGTGATGTGTCTTTTCAAGCTGATTATGACTCACTAATGATTCACTGTGTATCTGTTAAACTGTCACACCAGGACTATAGCTGCTGCATTCCTTTGTAAATTATATGCGGCGCGCGCACGCGTGAAAGTCATATGATTAAATTACTTGAGCCGCACAAGAACCTAACCAGCTTCTGAAAGCTCGAAGCGCTATATGTAGAGCTGTCCTAGCAGCGATTAGATTACACAAACAGAGTCTCTCTGATTGGTTCAGTGGGTCTAGCTTTCTTTTTGGATACAATTTGCAGGTTAGTGTGTGCTACGGCTGGAAATAAAGCAATGGTAGAGCATAATTTTAACGTTTCTCTGCCTACTGTTGTTTATACCCGAGGAAATTGGAAAAACGTGATCTGCATCACTTTGTCATGGGCTTTTGCTACTTATTCATATCATAAAAGAGCTAATTGTGCTCCTTTCATATACCGCCTCTGCAAGACAACATTTGCCGACTGCTGCTTAGTAGGCTGATACTGCCAGACGTATTTGAATGGGCGTGGCTTCCATAAATCTCATCATGAAAGTGAAAACGATGGTACTCTTAGTATATGTATGCCAAAGCTGTATACATATATTATCTCAACAATATGGCCAAATTCTTCAAGTGTATCTCTGAGCAACAAATTGTGTGGTCCCAGTCCTTAATGCACCTGAGTACATCCGGCCCTCGGCTTTCTAAATCGCATAGTTCCCTCGACTCGGCGTCTAACTTATATATAGTGATTACGTGGTTTCATTTTGAAGGTACGTGGATAGTACATACACTGTACGTACATGTATATAGTAGCATGTGTAATATAATAAACCAATTATGTAATGACACAAGACTCATGGCGTCTTACATCTGCCGTTAATGTGCACACGCTTAGCAACTAGCACGTAGCAACTAGGTGCAGAGTGAACTGGCTGACAATAGAAAAATGTGTTGACAATTAGTATAGCAACTAGCGGTTAGTACTACATAACAAAAGACAGATGTGTTGCCGATTCTTGTGCTACTCTCACCGTCAGAACACTACATATGCATACAGTGTGTTGCTCTCTGCCAGGCCTGTGACTACTCTACATATGTACCGTCTGCTGGAGAAGCGGCACGCTACAAAGCCAAAGCGCTGGTGACCGATAGTACATTGCTAGAAGGTTTGCACAGCTGATACTATGTTGCTAGCAGGTTTGCTCATAGTTCTAGTATTTGTAGTTACCAAAGTGCACGCAGCCACTTGCTTCGTTAGTAACCAAACCACACCGTACTAATCATACATCTCAGAGTGTGATGATTAGGGCCTATACCAATACTTGGCCAGAGATATGGTGAGAACATGCTAGTGAGAATTATTGCGTAAAAAATGATAAGAGACAAGTAAATAAAAAATATAGGAAATTTGGAGTGTAATATAGGGATTGCATAAAAATGAACAGAGACAAGATTGGGACACAGACATGCTATATACATCAATGCACTAAAAGGTATGTTGATGTACAGAGCATGTCTGTGTCCCAATCTTCATTTTTATGCAATCCCTATATTACACTTCAAATTTCCTAAAATATTTATCTACTTGTACATTAAAAACACCCCAATATTTCTGGACAACGGATGCTCCATAGAAAAGTTATCCTGAAAAACCGACAGTGTGCGTGTTGTAAACCATAAAGTAATGATGCTTACACAGTGGTGTGGGATATGGCACATTCTCACAATGAAGTATGCCTTTATTTGCTCACTGCTAGCAATTTTTGTCTTCACATAATACTGTATCAGTCCATATATGGATGGAACAATATGTTTTTCTTCCTTTTTCCCTCCTAGGTGTATTGGTAGGGTTAGCCAGTAACTTACGAATATCGTCCCGACACGGTCGACACACTAGGCTGTCTTGTGTGAGGTGGAACTGTGTGTAGGCTAGTTCCTGAGCATGAGCATTCTTCCATGATTTTGGAACTGACATCTGAGTGTGTGGGACATTGCAGAGTGTTCACATGTCTTCTCCCACTGAGGATATATATATATGAGCTGGTGCCGACTCCTTACCATTAACTATTTATTTGGGTATAATATATAGCATTTAGCATTCGTAGAAGGGTCATACCGTGGTTAATTCTGTTGTTTCCTCTCTAGATTCACTGTTTATATAGTCCATGTCTTACAATTTTTGCGGTAACTTTGACCTCCAATATTTCGACATATATACACGATGGAACACATTAGGAGATGCTAACCCTACCCACGATATTTCTGTAGGTCAAATCACAAAATCCAACTCTTTGCATAAAATATTTTGGACGGGTTTTGTGAACCAGTGGCGGATCTAGGATTTTGCAAAGGGGGTAGCATGTCGCGCGAGTTTTGAAGCCCCACCCAGTTAATTATGCACGCGCACGAATGACAACCTGCGTGCTTACTCGTAACCATAGAATTAGAAGTGATAATTGCTCCGTAAGCGTCTAGTACGTCTGTAAATACCTATAGCGTGCTAGCGCTAACGTACGCTTGCGCGCGAAGAACGCAATTGCAAACAAGCATGAAATCGACAATAAGTCAGCTAAGCGCGTTTGTGAGATGTGAGCAGTCGTAGCAAAAGGGGGTTTCAGTGGAAACCTCTGAAACCCCCCTAGATCCGCCACTGTGAACCTACTTTGAATTGCACCGTGCCTACGTAATGCCTCCTTGCCAGTGTTTACAGCAGCACTGCTAATTCATTTTTGGGATACCGGCAGCTAAAGAGTGCTGGACTGGGGATACATGATTTGGTAGGTGTATGTCACGTAGTTAAGGAATTATGATGTGAAGAAAAATATATGAATAATTAATAAGAATGTTGATCGTGTCCTTAGGCTCCACTTCCAGTGCAAATAAAATTGTACGTGGTTCAATGGACTTCTGTTTATTTGGTGAAACGACTGTAGCCATGATTGCCTCTTGTAAAATAGCTTGTTAGTTAGTTATGTGCAGTAGCTTGTACAAAGCATGTTAATTATGTACTTTAGCTTGTACATAGTATGTTCATGTTAAGTATTCCATTTCAGCTACCTCTCTCTCTCTCAATGTCAGTGGCCATGATTATTAACTGTTCATATGATGTCCCCGTCTTAATTATTTGCCTTCTTTGTTATTCCTCTCTCTCCCTCCCTCCGTCCCTCTTTCTCCCTCTCTCTCATGTGTCTGTGGCCATGACTGTTGTATTGTTAACTGGTTGGTATTCAAATTGTTACTTGTTAAATGTTAACAAGGCATTGTTGATATCATGTAAGTGATGTTCCCAATATGGGATGTGATATTGTATCCAACCATATCATGTGGTGATTCATGTATGATGAGTAATGATGATGTGGTGGTCCACATGTTGTGGTGATTGATGTAAACACTCAAATACTTCCCAGTGGCTGGTGGTATATGTACATATACAGATTGACTAGCTCTGTCTTTTCTTTCATTCCAATTGCTCTTCAGTCCTCACATATACAATTCTATTGTGTATTGAACTAATCATGTTCACAGGCTGTAAGGTTACCAAAATCGAATTCTGTGCTTCACTGTACTATACTGTGTACATTGTGCAACATACTCCTTACATCTATTGGGAAGTATCAGACCACCACCATGGGAAATGGTGATAGATGTGTTCACAGTCAGAACCTGTACTAGCTGATGTGTACCCTCTTTATCTATAGTATCATTGTAAGACAAGTTCAGCCACTTCAGGGTAGAGTTGCAATGGAGGGCCTGAGCTATGGCTACTGCTCCAGCACCAGCAATATTATTTTTAGAGAAGTCTAGCTTCTTCAGTGTACAGTTGTGATGGAGGGCTTGAGCTAGGGCTATTGCTCCAGCATCACAAATATTGTTATTAGATAAGTTCAGCTCCTTCAGAGTAGAGTTATGGTAAAGGGCTTGAGCTAGGGCTACTGCTCCAGCATCACTGATACTCATATACCTCAAACTGAGGTATGTGTCCTGACTACACCCACGACCTAGCCTCACTGCTGAAGCTTTCATTTCTTCATCAAATTGTATTGAAGATGAATGAACATTGGTTACTCTATCCCAGTCTGTTATACTGTTTAACATGGCAGGATGGTCTTTGATCATGTGCCTCAGATTAACTACATCTTCTGAACATTCCACACGAAATGTCACTTTCTTAAGCTTTTTTTCCTGCAGTCTGGAGCAGTGGTGTATGGCCTCAGTCAGTTCTGTAAGGCCTTGAGCACTGAATGTAACATGGCATATTCCGATATATTGCAGTGTAGTACTCCTTGTGATGAACTGTACCAGAGACCTTGTGGCAGTAGTGGTGAATGTACATTTACAGTTGATATCCAGACTCTTCAGTGGTACAGTTATATTGTCACTCAAACCTTTGGCAAATATATCAACATCTTCAAGTGTATCAATATCTAATTTAAGGTACTGTAGTGTAGTACTCCTTGTGATGAACTGTGCCAGAGAACTTGGGGCAGTAACTTTACATGTTTTGGCTCCTAGAGTGGTACCTTTATTATTATTATTTACTTGTAACTCCAGTATGTGTAGTGTAGAAAGGGGTGGTAGGGACAGAGAATTACAATTGCCAGGAATTTTTAAATAATATAATTCCTCCACATGAGAACTAAAGCCATTCACTAAAATATTCACGTTTTCTGGTGTCATTGACGTAATCTTCAATGCTACTCTGTAGTCACTATCACCAATTTTAGCTCCACTCACAAGCATATGTAGTTTCTCTTCCTCTGTGTCTCCATCAAATGCCAATGACCACTTGCTATGACTGTGTGCAATGCAATAGCCAACAGAATAATATTCCAATGGAAGCATTCCTCTTGTGAAGGTAAAGCTTGCTGTGTGGTTGTGGAATAATGATTGGAGTAGCTCACTGTTCTGGGCTTCAAACAGCCAGTTGGTATGATGTGCACTAACACATACATCAGGTCTCATTGGATTGCAATATGGAGTCCATCTTGGCTCAACTGTTAGCTCTCCAAGTAAACTTCTCAATTCATCAGGAGTTACTTTATTTAGTTTTGTAAGTCCAGCAAGAAAACGCAGCACTACTCTCAATCTACCATCCTTGTGTCTATGAAAGTGTTCCAGTTGCTCTGTTGGTGACATGGTAGAGATGAGGAAAGCAGCTAGAAACTCCTGAAATGTCAGGTGGAGGAAGTTGTGAGATGTCTTCTGTCCATCCATAAATAGCTGAGAAACAGACTGCATGAGGCCAAGTGTTTCAAAATCATCAGGTATGTCAGGGAATATTAATTGTACACTTTCAGATTCAGCACATATTCCATTGTAGGCTATCTTGCTGATGTCAAGAAATTGACTGTAAATCTCTCCAGGCAGGTCTTTAAATGACTCAACTCTACATTTTAGATACTTTGTATGTCCACGGAGGTGACGCAGCAGTAAGAATCGAGTTAAAGATTCATAGAGTTCAGTTAGAGTTGTTGGTAGAACCCACTTGCTCTTCATGCTCTCTGTGTATATACTAACAACTATGGCTGCATTCAGAGGAATGTACATGCATGCTTTTATCTGTGGATATTTACCAATGTATGCCATTACATTATCAATATTCTTCTTCGCTTCTTCACTCACTTCATCTGGACCTCCTACACTCTGGTCAATGTCACTGGCTGTCTTCTTACCCTCTCCTGTAAACACACTTGTCACATACTTTGTGATGTTCTCCTCTGTGAACCCCAATATTTCTACATGGAGGAATATCCTGTGCTTAATATCTACTAATAAAGCACCAGTTGCCCAGGGTCGACTAGTAATCATTATGGTAGCATGCAGTAACAGATGGCCAAGAATGAGCTCTAAGAAAATGGAGTTCTCCTTTCGTTGAGAGTCAGGAAGTTCATCAAATCCCTCTAAGATTATTAGAGTGTTAACACCAAAAGTTAATTCTAATTCTTCTACAACAGCCTGACACACACTCTCTGAGGAGTGATAGATGAGATCCCTCAGACTCTTGGCTCTACTTATTCTCCCATCTCTCAGTCTGAGGAGCAGCACTAACTGATACTGCTGAGCAATCTCTCCTCTCTCCCACCTCCTACAGAACTCCCATGCAAATGTGGACTTCCCCACACCTGGAGCACCCTCCACTAATACAACCTTTTTGAAAGCAGTGACTGGGGGCAAATCTTGGACAATATCACTAAAATCGATATTAGTCTTTTTCTTCATTATGACATCAACATTACCATCCTCTACCATAGCCCTCGTGTACTCATCTGCTTCCTCTTTACTCACTACACTGTCCCAATCAATACAAGCCAGATTAATGAACTTCTTTAAGGAGTCTCTGGCCATTTCAAAACATGAAGATTTCTTTCAATTTCACATTGCTTGTAAGTACTTTTGACATAGTGGACAAAGGTGTCCATTGGTGATCTGTGATAGGCAGTGGCACTGCTACCCTGTGTGTGGGTAGTGGGATAGAGTTGTGTGGTAGGTAATGTGTTGGGATGCACAGTCTGGTATGGTGTCATGTGGTGAGGAAGATACATGTAGGGACTTCTCAAAGCAGCCCTATCTAGGGGTATGATATCCACTGGTCCCCTCATTAGTGCAAAGGGCTGGTAATTTTCCCTATGCATTGCTCCCCTCACTGGTGTCTGACCCATCATTTGTATGGAGGCCTGGTAATTCTCCCAATATGGTGGCCCCCTCACTGGTGTCTGACCCATCATTTGTATGGGGGCCTGGTAATTCTCCCAATATGGTGGCCCCCTCACTGGTGTCTGACCCATCATTTGAGTGGGGGGCTGGTAATTCCCCACATGTGGTGCCCCCCTCACTGGTGTTGGACCCATCATTTGAGTGGGGGCCTGGTAATTCTCCAAATATGGTGCCTCAATTTGATTGGAGAAAGGTGCCCCCCACAAGCTACTTGTTGGTACAGATGTCATGCCCATGTTAGGATTTTCTCTCCTATTCACTGTCGTCTGACCCATCATTACCATGTGGTAGGGACGCTCACCACCTAAGGACAAATACTGTTGGGGATCAAAAGCTGAATGCTGTTGGAGGTCTAAGGATGGAGACATGTACCAAGACTGGATGTGTCTGGCAATATCAAGATGATTTACTGATGGAGAGCTTAGAGCTGTGACTATGTCATGCCATTTCAGAGGTTTAACTTGTTTCAGTCTCTCTGAAATGATCTCACGTAACCGATCTTCACAGGTTCTGTAGTTGTGTTCAATATTACGTATTTCTGAATACTCCACCCCCAACTCGAGGCCTAGGGCAAAGCATTTTGAGGCTACTGGGTTGAGAGTGTTACAGAGGAGTGCTAGGTCATTGATCGTTAGTGCCTTATGAGGTGAGTTAGTGGATGAAGATTGGGTTGACTGGCTGGCCATATCTACAAGAGATAATTACTATTAAATTCTCACATATTGTGGTACAGTTTAGGTCCCACTCAGAGAGGGAATGGGTGACTGCCACTCACTGAAATGACATCATCACTGGCAGATTGTTTCACATATCTCAGGACACATGTCCTCAGATATATTGCTGCCATTATATACCCACACTCTCTAGGATAACTGCAATATCCTACTTCTATATCATGGCCACATCTATGGGATGGAATATGGATCTCAGACCTGCACAGGAGCTAGTAATGCTCCTGAAAAGGGATCACTTTATACTCTCTCTGGCAGTATGTAAACCAATGACTTCATGTCATGTGGTTGTACACTAACACTCCACAGATAGCCCTACATCTGCAATAGTCCAACTAGGAACTTCAGTGTCTCAGTACACTGAGTATACTGAGATATGGGGTCAGGATATTACTGTATACTACCATATCAACATGCTATATTGTGTGCCTGTACAATTCTTTTGATACTCAGTCCAGCAATGGCCAGTCACATGATAATCACATGGAGATTGGAATGTATTAATTAAGAGGTGACCAGTTCGTGATCCAGGTCATATCCTCTGTACTTGTACATTACCTTGATAGCCAGACTCCTCCAGTCCAGGCAGAGCTAGTAGCTCTACTACCAGGAAGATAGAGTTAGACCAGACACCTGCAGAGGAGGGAGGAATCATTTAATAAGAAGAGTGATCACAGAGGTATATTCTACAATAAGTCCAGTGCAAAATGTGTCTCCTAAATGGCAGTAACTGATTTGTTCCCATCACACTATCATGCATGACTAGAAATCAAATATGATAGTAGCTGAAATATTTCAAGACAGAAGCTGTGGACACAGGAAGGCAAGTTGGAGACTGTAGCTATTATTGTTATCATAGACCCCTCCAGAGGTAGGTATGTGTCATAAGATGCCAACATACAGTACACAATAAATTACAGTATGTTCCTCAATAACAATTGCAACAGATTATCTGTACACTTTGTGCATATTATGAATTATAGTGGGTAGTGCTCAGTTTTCACATAATTATCTGGTCACATAATTAAATACCTCTCTCACCTCAGGACCTGGTGGGATACCATCTCCACAACAGGACCAGACTTTGGATACTACCCAAATGCCTCCAAAACCTGGTTGATAGTGAAAGAGGGCTACCTTGAGAAAGCAAGAGCAACTTTCCAGGGAACTGGTGTTTCCATCACTGTAGAAGGGAAAAGACACCTTGGAGCAGCTATTGGCACAGACTCCTTCGTTGAAAGATATGTTCAGTGTAAGGTCTCCGAATGGGTCCGTGAAATTGAGCAACTCTCTTCGATTGCCGTCTCTCAACTACATGCAGCCTATACAGCATTCACACATGGATTGACTAGCAAATGGACGTACCTGTTAAGAACGATCCCTGATATCAAAGACCTTATTGAACCCCTCGAGAACGCTATCCGCCAACGGTTCTTACCATCTCTCACTGGCCAATTTGCATTCAGCGACACTGAACGGGAACTGTTGGCTCTACCTGTGCATCTTGGAGGTCTCGGAATCTCTAATCCTTGCAACCAAAGCACAGACAGCACAAGTTCATCCATGAGGGTTACAGCACCACTGGTTGCTCTCATTCTCCAGCAGTCACACGATTATTCAGCTGAGGCCAAAGCCCAGCAGCTCAGGGAAGAAGGAAAGCACGCACTCTTCGCAGGCAACGACAGTCAGCAGCTGCTACAGAGCTTAAGAACAGGCTTAACCGTGATCAGCAGACGGCAATGGAACTGGCCACTGAAAAAGGCTCATCAAGCTGGCTCTCAACACTGCCCATCGAAGAGCATGGGTTCGCCCTCCACAAAGGGACTTTCAGAGATGCATTATGCCTAAGATACGGATGGAAACCACAGCACCTGCCATCCCACTGTGTTTGTGGGAAGAAGTTCACTATTGAGCATGCCCTAAACTACCCTAGAGGAGGATTTCCATCCATTTGCCACAATGAAGTCCAAGACATCACTGCCGATCTCCTGACCGGAGTATGCCATGGCATTGGAAGAGAGCCCCACCTACAGTCGGTGACAGGAGAACCACTAACTCATAGAACAGCTAACAGAAAAGATGGGGCAAGATTGGACATTGTGGCAGAAAGCTTTTGGGGCAGGGATCGGCAATGCGCATTCTTCGATGTACGGGTGTTCAACCCCTTTGCACAGAGCTACCGAAACACCTCACTTGTTCAATGCTATCAACGAAATGAGATGGAGAAAAGAAGAGCCTATGATGAGAGAGTAAGAGAAATTGAGTACGGATCCTTCTCCCCACTGTTTTTTTCGACAACAGGTGGAATGGGCACCACTGCAACTGTTGTATATAAAAGGATTGCCTCACTGATCGCCGAGAAATACGAAAAACCCTATAGTAAGACTATTCACTGGATTAGATGTAAACTGAGCTTCTCTCTCCTGAGATCCTCAATCATGTGCCTTCGTGGGTCCCGCTCTGCTCTGCATCACCCTGCCAATACTCCTGACATGGATCTGGCATACTCAGTGCCAGCACTCTAAGTGCAAACTGTGAAAAACTGATGTCTTTTAACTCTTAACTTTCATTTTCTGTGCATTTTTTGTGCTGTTTTTGTTTTGTTTTTATTAATCGTTTGTATTATATGTTCTTATATATTTTGACAACTTCCTGCATGTTTGCGGGTAGTGGTATGCGCAGGTAACTGGAGGGAAAACACGCAGCAGTGCTGAGCGCTACAAGAAGTGCATTTTTTCGAGTACTATAGGCTTGGTTAGGCCGAAGACTAGGGATAAGTGGCTAAAGGTGAGCCATGACGCAGGAAGCGTGTTGATCCATGGTGTCATAGTTCAGTTATACTGCTATGCTACATCTCATTGAAAATATGGGCACCCAGCTAGCTAGTATCATGGGGGCCTAGCTAGCATTACTAACCTGAGAATCCCGGGTAGCCCCTTTTTCTTGCTGCTTTTCACACTAGCAAACGCTTCGAGCACATAAGACCACCCATATGCGCGTAAACGGCGCATATGGGTGAGGTCACACACACTACATTTCTCGCGGTTAATGGCATCTCCATACTTTCCTTATGGGACATTCGGAACTGTAGGGATTCAGATTTAGTGAGACCTATCACTAGACGCGGCAAAATGCGAGGAATCCAGTGGTACTCTTTATTTTGAAATTGGGTGAAAAACAATGAAGTTATTGCCAAAATTCGAGGGTCCAGGTGAAGTCAAATAGACTTTAGTAGTATTTTCTGTATTCCAGCTGCACACTTAGGAAATATTCATATTCCGGAGGATGTGTGGTAGCGCTAATTAAGTAAATATTCATATTCCCTGGGCTGGTGGGCCACAAGAATTCACAGTTTACACAATGACGTCAATGGTTGCTATGCTACAGGTGGTTGCTAGGCTACAAATAGGTTAATGCTTGGTTTATCTTCAGCAGTAGAGGATATCCCCCTCAGCTGATTACTCTACCACCCTTGGGTGGTGCGTTAACCTATACTTACTGTACAGTGTCATAAATTAATATGGAGGAGTACTCCTCCACAGTATACACTCCCACCACTTACGTACTCTCCCTTGGGATAAAAGAATACCAAGAGAGGTTAAAGTCATGCATTGTGCACTATTGTTGTGACAAGTAATAACAAGGATGGTTGTCTCAGTGCATGAATGAATGAATGGGACTTCACATTATATATATAGATTTAGTACCTCAACAGACACTCCTCCCCTCTCTCTCCTCAATCTACATAATACATTCTCATATGCACACATATTGGCCATTATTTTGGACCCACACATTATGTTCCACATCACATACTCTCTGACCCCTACCTTAGAGTCACAGTCACAGGACACTGGTTGTACCAGAGGATAGAGTAAGGCTGTGAGGGAGAGAGACATGCAGTAGGTCCATAGCTCAGGTTAATACCTTCATCAAACAGTTCATGACACATGCCTAGAGCTATTAGAGTATTGCAGTGTATCCACAAGTAGTGTAGACATGTACATACTGTGTGTACAGAGATAATGTCTCATAGAACAGTCTCAACCTAAGACCACTATACATTCTCATCACTCAGTATAACACCAGGTGGTTCTAGTCTCATCATACGTATAAGTAAAACGGAACTGCCTGACATTTATACCATAAGTAAACCTGACAGGCCAGCTCTACATACATCGTACTCCGTGACAGGTCTATTACTTAGTATGAATAGCGCTAGCTGTAGTCGCAGTCCATGTGGAGATGAACCATCTAAAAAGACGCAATGCACTCAGTTGTGTGCGTGCACGCGATTGGCCTATGACGGGCAGTAAAAGTAAAAGGGGACGGCCTAACTCGACAGGCTAAACCTCCTAGTACAACTCACTTAATTTACAGCAAAGCAGGGTAGTTCGACTTCATCAGTCTGAGTTACGCCACAGGCATCAGTCTGTCCGCTCACTCAGGTACTCCCACTCACTTTGAGCATGCGCAGTAAGAATGTACTTAGGTCATAGCGGGAAATTCAAAATTTGTCCACAACAATATGTAGTGACTATTTTCTTAATAGTACAAACAAAATTGACTACATACATAGAGAGAAATAACTAAACTATAGTCTGTTAATGTGGAAGGTACATGTATACAGAGATGAAGGATAAAAACGAAGTTGATATCATTTGGTGTCAATTGATGATGATGATCCATTGTATGAATGAAGTGAGTCATGTGACAGTCATGTGATCAGTGACCACACTTGATTCACCTTCCATACTGGATGTGTGCAGTATCTACTGGAGAGAAGGAACACAGGAGGGAGGGAGAAAGGAGGGAGGGAGGGAGGGAGAGAGGATGTTAACTATTCATAGGCAAGCACATGATTGTCACAAGCAAAGTGAGCCCACCTAGTTATGACATTGGACAATTTTCCTGTGTCTATCCATCGTTGTGTGCACATACTAAATATCCTTTTTATGTGTTCCATCATCCTGTGTAAACATACATTTAATTTTCCAGCTCCATTGACTAGGTGGGTTAGACCACAATGTTGGAGTATTCACACAATTAATAGTACCCACACCAACCCACCATTTATATCTCCCTCCTTTAACCCTTCCCTCCCTCCACGTACCTGCCAATAACACTAATCACTACATTGTAGATGACGTGGCCACTCCCCTCAACTCCACCTCACTATGTTCTCTCAATGACACACTACAAATTCTCCAATAGACCAAATAGACAAATAGACAAACATATCAAAACTGACATGAACACTATCAAGACATGCATCCTCATGTACCTCCTTCCACTTGACTGATACCCGTCCAGATGCAAATGAACACCAACCACACAACCACCCAACTGAGGGCGAAAGGGATGGTGAAGGAAGGAGAGAGGAGAAGGAGGGGGAAGAGTAATGAAGTCCTAATTAGAGGAGTTCTCTCTAATATTGATACAAACAATGTTGTTTATAACTCATGAGAATATTCAATTAGTATGGCAGTATGGGGGAATGGAGTATGGAGGTATGAACTCACTGGGTGGTAGACATCTTCTACGACACCTTCCAGTCCCTCCAGTGATGGAGTGACACTCACTTCATTATCTCCTGACATGATCATGAGAAGGTACAGAGGAGGGAGGGAGGGAGGGACAGTAAGGGGGTCCTAATTAGAGGGGTCCCCTGTAATATTCATACCAACTGTATATATAAGATGAAAAGAAGCCTCAATAGCAATGAAATAATGATATATCTACTCACCTTCAACTGTGATCATCACTGTATTGGTCACTGTCTCTATATTCATGTATGTGGACTCATCAGATGGACTGACGTGGCAGTGATCTGATCACTATCTGAGATGGTAATAGGTGAGTAGGTGAGGGAGGCTGTGTAGCTGTCTCCACTACCACTGACAGCAGAGACTGTAGTACGAGTGTCAATAGCTATGACATCATTCCCTCTCCTCCAAGTAATATCCAGTGATATATCTCCATTCACTCCATACAAAGAGATGTCAGCAGTCAACACAAACTCAGTCCCAGCATATACAGGACCACTGCGACTTTTGCTGATGGTCACATTAGCCTGAGCTGAAAAGAATTTGTAGTCTATTAATTATCCTCAAACCTCTATCCTCTCTATAAAAACATATCAAAACTGACATGAACACTATCAAGACATGCATCAACATGTACCTCCTTCCACTTGACTGATACCCGTCCAGATGCAAATGAACGCCAACCACATAGTCAGCTACAACGTAGCTATATATTCCTTTTTGAACAAGGATGAACACTTGCAATACACTCGAGCTCAAGCATATACAGGTGAAACCCTCTGCAGAAACCGAAGTTTTTTTGGGAGTTGTGTCATTGGGGCGAGCGTGGGCCTCTCCGGCGCCTTCCAGCTAGGCCTCCCTACTACTAGCCCCTCCCGCTGCCTAATTAGATGTTTGCGCATGTGCGCAGTCGTCTTGACACGACGGCGCGTGCCCGTGCGCATGCGCTAACGCTATGGTCGTCGCAGAGAGATGATATTAGGTTATGGTCGTGGTGTAAAGCATCTCTACCAAGCAGCCGTGGCGGGATCAACCTCCGAAGCGCTACTCTCCATGCTCCTTCTGCATTTCTGGCATCTGAGGTTCGTGCTAAACAGCTAGTTGAGAATATGATACATCAACCTCTACACCACTCTTGTCATCTGGACTCAACTGTATCTGCTCTGTCCGTCGCTGCTTCTCGTCCTGACTGGCAGTGCTTAGATGATATTGATGTTCCGCTAAAGCAGAATTCATTATCCATTGCCATTGATGAAGCCGTTTATCAACACCTGCTCTCAACTGCTCCCACTTCCCGGGAGCGTGCGCTTGTCCTGTCCTCTGCTCTACCTCACGCTGGCGATTGGCTCAACGGCATCCCATCCCCAGCACTTGGTCTTCATCTTCAAGATCAGGAATTCCGCTGTTGCCTACGCTACTGGCTAGGGGTACCTCTGCACAGCTCTCCATATCAATGTCCTGAATGTCATCTCGTGGCCGACCCTTTTGGTGATCACCAGGTGGGGTGTGGAGGTAATGGTGATCGGGTCACCCGTCACAACGCGGTTCGGGATGTCATTTTTAGTGCTGCTCAATCTGCCGCTTTGGCTCCGTCGAAGGAGATGCCTAACCTGATTCCTGATTCTTCCTCAAGGCCTGCCGATGTTTTTCTTCCTATTTGGAGTCGTGGCAGACCTCTGGCAATTGATGTTCAGGTAATATCTCCGCTCCAGCAACAGATTGTGGGCAGTGCTGCCTTAGCTCCAGGCCATGCCCTACAAGTTGGTGTCCAGAGAAAGTTGACCTCCCACCTTTCAGCGTGCCGTGCTATCGGAGTCGAATTTCTCCCATTTGTGGCTGAGACACTGGGTGGTCTGGCTGAAGACGCAATCTCGGTCCTTCGTTCATTGGGGAAAGCACTAACACAGAGAGTGGGCTACCAGGATGACTCCTCAGTCTGCACCAAGCAGCTGTTCCATCGGACTGCTATAGCCCTCTGGAGGGGAAACGCATCCCTATGGCTCCACCGTTTGCCTCCCCTCCATCCTTCCATTGATGGTTTTGTTTAGGTTGTTTTTAATGTTTATTTTATCCGTCCACCGGTGGTGGATGGAGTCATTTGACTGTTTATGTGTTTTTGTTTTGCTGTAATGTGTTTTATGTCTGGTTCTGCTTTGTCTCGCTTGCTTGTCACATGTATGCCTTTATTTTTATTTATTTATTTTTTTTAAAAAAAAAAAAAAAAAAAAAATATGGTAATGTACGCATGCGCATTTCAAGTGTGATGTGCCATGATAACAATGAACAAACAGACAAAGTAATGAAGTTATATACATTGGCTAGGCTATAGTATTAATCATACAAACAGTATAAACTAATAGTCACTCCTAGTAAAATCAACGTTAATGACGATAGCATATTAATTCCTGCAGAGAAATAAAAGAGTGGCAAACTGTTTATATGTTCACACAAAAATGTTACAGTAAATGAAGTTAGATGACATAGGCCCATATTCACTTCAGTTTACAGTAGTGTACAATAAGAAAGATGGGCATCATGCTATAGCGTATGTACATAACCACCGACTATGATTACACAGCAAAGGGCCCCAGTCTCCCGTGCTCATTGGCTGCTATGCAACTATGCAACTATCACTCACATTATACTTTCAACCATACCTGAGCATGTTGGTTCATCTTCTGACCATATTCCTTCTTCACATATTCTGACATCAGTTCCCACTAGTTCAAGCCCATCTTCACAGCTGTACATTGCTCTGACTCCATCACTCACCACAGTGCCACTAGGAGGATTAGTCAGCTCAGGACATATATCTGTATGCATTTAAAAGAACAATATAATCATGGTACATAAAAGCAAGTGTGTATAATATTTGACGACCAATTTTCTATATTCAACTCTGTCGCTATATTGAGGCTTCTTTCTGTACACGACATTGACCCACACTAAAGTTGTAATGCAGCACAGACCATTCCACCTTCGTATTATTTCTGAATCAGTATATACTCAGATACATTGTATTGTGCTTGAACTCACTAATACTATCCACACAGAGTGACTCAGTTCCTGACCACTGTGCATTCTGAAGGCAAGTCCTCTGGTCCATCCCAAGTAGCCGGTAGCCCTGTTCACAAGAGTAATTGGCTACTGATCCCTCAGTTGTGCCCTCTACTGTCACATAACCATTAGCAGGACTGGAGAGGTTGCTACATAGGACTGTAAGTGTGTACCAGGTAGGAGGAAAAGGAAAAGATAAACATTCATTATTTACAAGAACCAAGTTATGTTTCATTTTTCTCGTAAGCATGCATGCATAATTCAAACACTTATGTATGAATAAGGAAAGGCTGAGATGGAGAGGATACATGTATCAGGCAGAAAGTCTAATAAGCTTACTATAAAAATTGGAAACACACACACACACACACACACACACACACACACACACACACACACACACACACACACACACACACACACATACACACACACGCACACACACACACACACACACACACACACACACACACACACACACACACACACACACACACAACGCATGTATAAACACAACTAATACTAGAAATGAGGGAAGTATGAGAGGAAGTTGTTCTCGACACTACATGTGATTCTATTATGTCAACATCCACATAGCTCTCTGTAGGCGGGAATGTTGGCAGGTCATATATAGCAATAAGTATACATGATACAATTGAACTCAGACTTCTCATCAATGGTGTGTGCATGCATGTGAAAGTGTATAATGTCTTTTATACCTACAGTAGATACACTATAGCTTTGTTGGTGCATATGTAGGATTATTGTGTCTCTAGAAACCTGTATGCATGTCCAGCCATGCACTTCTAAGACTAGATAATGCATCACAAAGACATGCTTTACTTAGCCTAGCTTCTAAGTCACTATACATACATGTTAGGTGGGCACATAATATCATTAGAGTCTCATCGTGACAGGCTTTCCACATGTGCATGTCTACACACATGACACATTGACAACAAACAACAAAGTCTGGGAAATCTTAAAGTTTGGAGCTATCACACAGTACGGTAGTACTGTGTATATAGGGATTGCTATGGTCTATCCCCATTGAAAACCATATATAAGCATTTTGTTCATTTTCACTTTCAATTTGAAGTTGATTTCACTTTTAATGATATCAAGGTGAAGAATAGGTGAAAAATAACCACGAAACAAAAATTGGTTGATCTGTGATGTAAAATATGCGTAATATCTCAAAAAGTGCTTTTCACATTTTTGCCATGTTCTTCATCTTCTTATTCTTCTTCTTGAAGAAGCGTAACTCAATAACCATAAAATCAATGGAATTGAATCTTTGCATGTGGAAATATATCAATACGTACTGGGGAATAGAGGTATAATTTTTCGTTAACCCTTGTAGTTAATGTACTACTGATCGTTATCTCTCCCAGCAATGTATTATGAATGAGGATAACTAATGAGCAAAACTTAGCAACCATGGTAACCATCAACCTGAAAGTTAGCATGTGTAGAGATATCATCGCTAATAGCAACATGACAAAAGCATATGTTATTAACCCTTGTGATTCTTGAAATAATGATGTTAACACTCCTCTCAATGCAATACATGTACATATATATAGCGATGACGTAATTCATTTTGAATGTACGTGCATATTACATACGTTTTACGTATATAGTTAGCTTGCGTCATACAATAAAACGATTACGTCATGAGACAAGACTCATTAATGACGTCATTTACACCAGCCGCGCATGCGCAAAAGCTTAGCAACTAGCGCGTAACAACTAGGCACGGAGTCAACTGGCTGATAGAGAACGTGTTGACGATTTGTATAGCAACTAGCACTTAGTACTACATAAGCAAAACAGAGATGTGTTGACGATTCTTGGTCTACTCTCACCGTCAGAACACTGCACACGCGTACAGTGTGTTGGCTCTGCCTCTACGTATGTACCTCGGTAAGCTTATATCGTAGATACAATATAGTATTTATGCTTATATACCGTCTGCTGGAGAAACGGCACACTATTCTACCACGATACTATATACCACCAAGCCAAAGCGCTGGTGACTGATAGTACGTTGCTAGCAGGTTTGCTTATAGACCAATGTGTACGCAGCTGCTGCTTGCAAGCAAACCACGCCCCTCAGTACTAATCACACATTTATACAGTAGCTCAACACTTGGTCAGATGTTTATGGATATGGAGAGCACATGCTAGAGAGAATTATTGCTTACAATAGTAAAACAATGACAATTTTTTATTTACTTGTTATACAAGAAGTCAATAAACATACTGCACTTTCAAAATGTATTGACACAGATTGCAGTATAGTTTTGGATAATTATGTGTATATGCATACACATTAACAAATTCTGTAGTAAACAGGAGTAACATGATATACCTAGACAGAGTGGGGCATTTCCTGACCACATCCCATTGGGCTGACACACAACAACACTCATTCCCACTAGGACATGAGCTGTTGGGCAGGTGTACTCTGCCTGTGAGCCTTCAGTGGTGGTTGTGGAGGTCACATCTCCTTGATCACTTGGTGGTGGAGGGGAACCACAATCTGCCACTGTGTGAAAGCAATATGTATATTGGAATATGAAACGCAGTTTCAACCAGATAATCGGCGGGAGCCCACGCTTGGCGCGCATGCGCACTAACGACTGGTCACGCCCCCTTTCCGATCGCCGCCACGTAGTCGCTTTACAGCATTATTAATACACATGACGTCGTTGCGATTGCATAAATACTAGGAGAATGCAAAGCATTTGTGGGCGAGCGCAACGAGCCGAAGAGGCAAGGCCGGCTACGTTTGTGCGTTGCGCGGGGACGCATGCGCACTGACCGGTCGGTTGATGACATATAAACATACATACATACATATATACATACATACTAGGAGAATGCAAAGCATTTGTGGGCGAGCGCAACGAGCGGAAGAGGCAAGGCCGGCTACGTTTGCGCGTTGCGCGGGGACGCATGCGCACTGACCGCGGTCGGTTGATGACATACTAGGAGAATGCAAAGCATTTGTGGGCGAGCGCAACGAGCGGAAGAGGCAAGGCCGGCTACGTTTGCGCGTTGCGCGGGGACGCATGCGCACTAACCGCGGTCAGTTGATGACATACTAGGAGAATGCAAAGCATTTGTGGGCGAGCGCAACGAGCGGAAGAGGCAAGGCCGGCTACGTTAGCGCGTTGCGCGGGGACGCATGCGCACTGATCGCGGTCGGTTGATGACTAGGCTTTGGCAAATTATGCTTCAGTTTTTACCTAAAATGTTATTCTCTAATTCTCATGCAGGTCCCTACTAGGAGAATGCAAAGCATTTGTGGGCGAGCGCAACGAGCGGAAGAGGCAAGGCCGGCTACGTTTGCGCGTTGCGCGGGGACTCATGCGCACTGACCGCGGTCGGTTGATGACATATAAACATACATACATACATACATACATACAAACAAAATTGCCTTTGAGTTCACTAGTACGGGCTCGCTGCGCTCGCCCAATAATTCTTAAGGAGGATACCCAATAATGCTCAAGTTTGCACCTAAAATGCTATCTCGTAAAGTGCACAGTTTTTCATGATGACATAGTAATGAGTGTTTTTCTTTAAAAAAATGTACTTTACACAGTGAGTGTGACAGAAAAAAACATTTTATCTACAACTGTATTGTAACATTATAGAAACCTCTATGTAGTCTTCCAGTGAGTGATATTGCTGAACTTTGAAAGAGTTTGATAGCAATGAAAAAACACGTTCGGCTGCAGCCGATGAGGGCTGCACAAGCAATGCCATCTTGCAGGCATTTGACCACTTTGGGAGCTCGCTCTGGTGGCTCTTCCACCACCCCATTTTCTCTACCTCTACTGAAACGTCATCTGCAACAGCCATGTACCGAGGTAGTTCACATTTTAGCTCATCTATGACAGCATCATTGTTGAGCATAGGAAATACTCGAAGGTTATCTATATCGGAAGAAGAAGGTCTAAGTTCAACAACTTTCACAGGGTCGAAGTAGCGAGCATACTTGAAAAGTGAAACAGCTCTGCTGAGGTTATCGTCATCACTGAATTTTCTCTGAAAGTAGTCATATGCAGGCTTTGTGCACATAATGGCATAATCAATAAGTTGCTGCTTGTATGTAGTCCTACCAGAAGAGAGTTTAGTTGCAACTGCATTAGTATTTGGATAGTAAGCATTGGAAATCGTAGCACGGAGTGTGCTAATTTCTTCATACGCCGTAAACACTAGAGGACCATCCCCTTCAAGGCGATATGTTGCTTTTACAAAGGGCTCTCCTGCGTCAACAGTTACTGCAATCTCCATTTGCAATTTACGATTCTTTGGGGGATCATTCAGAATTTCAAGAAGCTTAGACTTTGAGGCTGGCAGATCGTCAGATTCAAGAAAAGAGGGAACATCTCCAAATGCATCGTGGAGATGTCGGATAACCTCCCATTTCGACCACCAGCGAGTAGCTGAATAGGTAGGGACCGGCAATCCTGTCATGGTCGTCCATGCAAGTTTTGTTTTTGGGCTCCTTGAAAATAGGTTAATCCACATTTTAATAAATTCATCTAAGATAGGGGTGTGCAGCTTTTCACCAATGTGGTCTAATGTGTGGGAGAAGCACCCAATATCTATAACTTGTGGGAAAACAATACCCAACGTACGCATTGCCACTGTGTTCACAGAAGCACGGTCTCTCATCGAAGCAACTAATTGACTGCTGCTTATACCCAACTCAGTAGACAAACACACAATAAGTTGGCAGGCAACTTCCTCGCCTGTTAGGCTCTTTGCTAATAACATTAGTCGGATAACACGTTGATGAATACACCATTGTTCATCAATATAGCGGAGAATGATCACTAATGCCTCACACACATGGGTGGTACCGTCGAATATTACTGAAACAAGCTTTCCATTTACTTCATCCACCAAACTGACTTGTTCTTGCTTACGAACAAATGGTATAAGTTCACGCAGATTGCTGCTGTCACAGAGCCTAAATGCATTTTCCTCGAGCAGCTCGCGGAAAGTATCTACCTTGCCCAAGGAACTCCTGCTCTCAAAAATGTTCTAACCACTTGAACACGATAAACACGAACTGATTCAGAAAGAGTCTCCCCTACAGGGTGCACTGTTTTATCATACTTAGCCAACATATCCGCAATATATCTCTCTTTCTTCTCCTTCCGAGCTAAGCGGGCCTTTCCAGCGGCATGCTTCGTGGAGTTTACGTGCTGTTTTACGCTCTTCTTTACGGATACATTCTCTCTGCAAGCGCTGCAGAATAGCTTCCCCTGTAGAGAACACAGCTGTTCATCCGGAAATTCTCGGACCCTGTCGGATGGAGAAACAGAAGGCTCAGCGGCTACTACTCCTTTCCCTCTCTTCGCTCCCTTCGGGGGATTTGTTTGCACTTTTCTCTTTCGAGCTAGGTCCGAGACCGTAGGACTTTTAAGTCTCTCAAGAAGACTAGATACACTAGAATCAGACTTAGAAGAATCAGTGGGCACCTCGGAGTCAGATGCAGTACCCGTAGTGCTTGAGCCAGCCTCCGTCGTCGCTTCTGGGCGGCATGCCATTTTGGTCGGCAAGGTCATGGGTCAACCCATTGAGGTCATGAGGTGGCCGGCCGGGCGCGATCGCTGCGATGATATTATGCGCGCGCACGTGCATGGCGCATGCGCAGCTAGCGGGCGCTGGCGCGCGCGCGCGCGTGAGGCGCGCCGACGAGTTTTACAGGCACACCACGGGTCTAGGATGTTATAATGCTTACAAATACACCAGTAAACACCTAAAATTCTAGCATTATTCCTAAATGCTTAGGATTGCCTATAATTCCCATTTGCCAAAGCCTATTGATGACATACTAGGAGAATGCAAAGCATTGTGGGCGAGAGCAACGAGCGGAAGAGGCAAGGCCGGCTACGTTTGCGCCTTGCGCGGGGACGCATGCGCACTGACCGCGGTCGGTTGATGACATACAAACATACAAACAAAATTGCCATTGAGTTCACTAGTACGGGCTCGCTGCGCTCGCCCAACAAACAAAATTGCCATTGAGTTCACTAGTACGTACACTAGGAGAATGCAAAGCATTTGTGGGCGAGCGCAACGAGCGGAAGAGGCAAGGCCGGCTACGTTTGCGCGTTGCGCGGGGACGCATGCGCACTGACCGCGGTCGGTTGATGACATACAAACATACATACATACATACAAACAAAATTGCCATTGAGTTCACTAGTACGGGCTCGCTGCGCTCGCCCAACAAGTTATACTTTATCAAAGTGGTACCTCACTCACGTCCACTAATAAAATACATGGGCTGAATTATGATTTGTGGCCGTAAGGGGGAGAAAGTACGGGCTCGCTGCGCTCGCCCAACTAGGAGAATGCAAAGCATTTGTGGGCGCGGGCGAGCGCAACGAGCGGAAGAGGCAAGGCCGGCTACGTTTGCGCGTTGCGCAGGGACGCATGCGCACTGACCGCGGTCGGTTGATGACATATAAACATACATACATACATACATACATACATACATACATACATACATACATACATACATACATACATACATACATACATACATACATACATACATACATACATACATACATACATACATACATACATACATACATACATACATACATACATACATACATACATACATACATACATACATACATACATACATACATACATACATACATACATACATACATACATACATACATACATACATACATACATACATACATACATACATACATACAAACAAAATTGCCATTGAGTTCACTAGTACGGGCTCGCTGCGCTCGCCCAACTAGGAGAATGCAAAGCATTTGTGGGCGAGCGCAACGAGCAGAAGAGGCAAGGCCGGCTACGTTTGCGCGTTGCGCGGGGACGCATGCGCACTGACCGCGGTCGGTTGATGATATACAAACATACATACAAACAAAATTGCCATTGAGTTCACTAGTACGGGCTCGCTGCGCTCGCCCAACAAACATACATACATACATACAAACAGAATCGGCATTGAGTTCACTAGTACGGTCTCGCTGCGCTCGCCCAATAAACAAACATACATACATACAGGAGTATATGAGCCGCCGAAGGCGGCGAAGGAGATGCTCCTGATACATACAAACACAATTGGCATTGAGTTCACTAGTACGTGCTCGCTACGCTCGCCCAATTAACATGCATGGCACTGTAGCTTCATCCCTCAATTTTATAAGTTTTAGCTCATGTCATAGTATTGCTATAAAGTATGTCTACTACAATATCCCTCTCTGACTGTGATGACTCTCATTAATCACTGGAGGTGTCTGTAGCCTCACGCCCCACTCCAGAACTGCACAGAGACAATGTGTATAAATAGAAATCACGCAGATGCTACATATACAAGTAAATAAAAAATTTAGGAAATTTGGAAGGAAATATAGGGATTGCATAAAAAGGAACGAAGACAAGATTGGGACACAGACATGTTATGATATATCAACGTAACATTATAGGTACGTCGATATATCATAACATGTCTGTGTCCCAATCTTGTCTTCGTTCCTTTTTATGCAATCCCTATATTTCCTTCCAAATTTCCTAAATTTTTTATTTACTTGTCTCCCATCATTTTTTTTCTGGACCTTGGTACATGCATTTTGCTATTTTTGTAGCTTGCTTGGTAGCTAACATATTAGCTAATAGAGCTTGTAGCCTGAGGCTATCCAACATTTTTATTGCAACATCAATATATTGTACCAAATTTTACTTTTAGTTGAACTTTTGTTAATGATATATTGCAAAGCAATGGGGCTACTATTTACAAGACTACAAGATTTTATCTCAATATTGATCATTGGAGTATTAAGCTTTACCATCACACCAATTTTCACATTTGGGAGAGCTTCTGTTAGTGAGATACAGTAATGCTAGCCTGAGGCTATGTTTTACAAGATTTACAGAGGTTTTATCACAATGTTGATCTTTGGGGTATTAAGCTTTACCATCACACCAATTTTCACATTTAGTCGAGCTTTTGTTAGTAAGATATGGTAATGCTAGCCTGAGGCTATTTTGTACAAGATTTACATGGTTTACAGAGATTTTATCACAATGTTGATCTTTGGGGTATTAAGCTTTACCACCACACCAATTTTCACATTTAAGGGAGCTATTTTTAGTGAGATACAGAAATACTTGCCTGAGGCTATTTGTTGTTGTATTACAAGATTTACATTGTTTACAGAGATCTTATCACAACGTTGATCATTGGTGTGTTACACTTTATCATTACACCAATTTCCACATTTTGTGAAGCTTTTGTTAGTGAGATATGGTAATGCTAGCCTGAGGCTATTTTTTACAAGATTTACATGGTTTACAGAGATTTTATCACAACGTTGATCTTTGGGGTATTAAGCTCTACCATCACACCAATTTCCACATTTACTGGAGCTTTTGTTAGTGAGATACAGTAATGCTTGCCTGAGGCTATTTGTTGTTGTATTACAAGATTTACATTGTTTACAGAGATCTTATCACAATGTTGATCATTGGTGTATTACACTTTATCATCATATCAATTTCCACATTTATTGGAGCTTTTGTTAGTGAGATACAGTAATCCTTGCCTGAGGCTATTTGTTGTTATATTACAAGATTTACATTGTTTACAGAGATTTTATCACAACGTTGATCATTGGGGTATTGAACTATACTATCATAAAAAATTTCATATTTAGCAGACCTTTCATTAGTCAGATATAGGACTGTGTGGCCTCCATTAATAATACATGGCCTGAGGCTATTTTTGTTTATTTTACAAGAAGTACATTGTTTACAAAATTTTTAACATGACGATGCACTACCCCCAGTGGAACTACATAACTTCACCAAGTTTCGTGTTTAGATGTGTTACCGTTAGTGAGTTACGCTTCTTCAAGCGGAAGAAGAAGAAGAAGAAGAAGAAGAAG
Source organism: Theonella swinhoei (assembly GCA_963970385.1). NCBI lineage: Eukaryota > Metazoa > Porifera > Demospongiae > Tetractinellida > Theonellidae > Theonella > Theonella swinhoei. The sequence goes on along the minus strand of OZ019949.1, from coordinate 2,475,096 downwards.
AAGAAGAAGAAGAAGATGAAGAATTTACAAAATAGACTTTTGTTAATTTAACACCTTTCTCATGCATCAAATTATACCATTTTATAATCACAGTTAGTTTCTGGGTATAGTTACACATTCATTTTAACAGAAGTCCCCTAGGTAGCAAACTGAAAGTGAAAGTGATGAAAAACCTTATATATGGTTTTCAATGGGAATAGACCATAGCAATCCCTATATACACAGTACTACCGTACTGTGTGATAATTAGAGAGGCTATAGCTTGAGTATGATATCCAATAATTGAACTAATAGATGTAGTAGAGTCACCTCTGTACTTCATGAGGAGGAACATTCTGTACCACTTCATAGGGAGGAACATTCTGTACCACTTCATAGGGAGGAACATTTTGTACCACTTCACAGGGAGGAACATTCTGTACCACTTCATAGGGAGGAACATTCTGTACCACTTCATAGGGAGGAACATTCTGTACCACTTCATAGGGAGGAACATTCTGTACCACTTCACACAGAGGAACATTCTGTACCACTTCATAGGGAGGAACGTTCTGTACCACTTCATAGGGAGGAATATTCTGTACCACTTCATAGAGAGGAACATTCTGTACCACCTCATATGACATGTCCTGACCAGTGTCTGGACTGCTGTCCCCTACCACATCACTTGGTGTCTCAATAGTGCCACCTCTAGGTCTGTGTGGAGGTGATGTGGAAAAGATTAACCATCATAATTATCAGCCACCCATACCTTGCACCCATACCCCATACCCCATACCTCTGTACTACATTATATGTTGTAGTGAGGACTTCTTTATTGGCTACATTTGTACTGGTGTTGGGGCCACTGGTTGCCACGGTATCAATTGGTGTGTCACAGATGACATCTCCAGGACTGTGACTGTGATGGTATAGAGATGAAGATAACTGTACTGGTCAGCAGACAGACAGACAGAGATAACTCACACAACTGCATTCAGTTCTGAATAGAAGTCACTGCCTATATGATGCAAAAATACGACCTTTATGCATGCGCACACACACACACACACACACACACACACACACACACACACACACACACACACACACACACACACACACACACACACACACACACACACACACACACACACACACACACACACACACACACACACACACACACACACACACACACACACACACACACACACACACACACACACACACACACACACACATACACACACACATGCACACACGACAGACAGGATCTCCACCACATGCAGGGGCAGTGGCAGAGGGGGGGGCAGGGGGGGCAATTGCCCCCTCAATATTCCAGTAGGGGGGGCCTTGCCTCCCCAATAAAATAGAAGCTATGACGACGGAACATGTGTTGCTGCTGCTGTATGCGTTTCGAAACGCGCATATACCTGCACGCGTATCTGCTGCCGCCGCCTCTGACATGTTATTACCACCAAACGATGCCACATTTGTACTGGTGTTGGGGCCACTGGTTGCCACTGTACCAATTGGCGTAGTGTGACTGTGATGTGCATAGAGATGGAGATAACTGTACTGGTCAGCAGACAGACAGACAGACAGACAGACAGACAGAGATAACTCACACAACTGCATTCAGTTCTGAATAGAAGTCACTGCCTATATGACAAGTAAATAAAAAAATTAGGAAATTTGAAGTATATATGGATTGTGGAAATGATTTTTTCTGATATAATGTACATCTTACATCACAACAAAACCGATTTTAGTATATATACTGGTTATTTTTCACACATTCTTCACCTTGATATCATTAAAAGTGATATCAACTGCAAATTGAAAGTGAAAATGAACAATATCCTTATATATGGGATAGACTATAGCAATCCCTATATACACAGTACTGTGTTATACAAAATATGACCTCTATGCACGCACATGCACACACACACACATACACACACACACACACACACACACACACACACACACACACACACACACACACACACACACACACACACACACACACACACACACACACACACACACACACACACACACACACACACACACACACACCATCCACATGTTTCAATTGTCTCCAAACCACCACACTCACTACCACACCCACCACCACACACAGTAGTAGTAACACTCCACATATTGTGCCTGCTATTACTGCTGTCCCTGCCCTACCAGTACCTACATTAATGGAAGTCAGTGTGGTGGGTCAAAATGCACAGAGACAATGTGTATAAATAGAAATCACGCAGATGCTGATGGCCCTGATTTATGTCATTGAGGGTGGGGCAATTGACTGCACAAGGGTGAATAAATTGTAAGACAATGAAAAGAGATTACAGAGTAAAGAGCCCCAGTCCCCCATGCTCATTGGTTCCTATGCAACTGTACAATCATCATTCACATTATACCTTCAACAATACCTGAGCATGTTGGTTCTTCTTCTGACCATATTCCTTCATCACATATTCTGACATCAGTTCCCACTAGTTCAAGCCCATCTTCACATCTGTACATTGCTGTGAGTCCATCACTCACCACAGTACCACCAGGAGGATCAGTCAGCTCAGGACATGTATCTGCATTCATAAGAACAATATAATCATGGTACATAGAAATTAAAGTGAGTGTGCATAATATTTGACGACCAATTTTTTATATTCTATACATGAGCTTGACTCACAAAGTAGTATTGCAGCACAGACCATAAGGAGGTATTGATTCTTCATCATTAACTTCAGTAGATAATCAAAGAACATTGTACAAGTAAATAAAAAATTTAGGAAATTTGAAGTGTAATATAGGGATTGCATAAAAATGAACAGAGACAAGATTGGGACACAGACATGCTATGTACATCAACATACTTTTGTACATTGATGTATATAGCATGTCTGTGTCCCAATCTTGTCTCTGTTCATTTTTATGCAATCCCTATATTACACTTTAAATTTCCTAAATTTTTTATTTACTTGTCTCTAATCATTATTTTACAATTGTAAGCAATAATTTCCATTAGCACAGCTCACCATATCCATAAAACATCTGGCCCATTATTGCTAGAGGCCCTAATAATCACACACACTCTGAGATGTATGATTTATAGTAGGGAGTGGCTACAAGCAGCTGCGTACACGAACTATGAGCAAACCTGCTAGCAACGTACTATCGGCTGAGCAAACCTGCTAGGAACGTACTATTGGCTGAGCAAACATGCTAGCAACGTACTGTCGGTCACCAGCTCTTTGGCTTGGTAGCGTGCCGCTACTCCAGCAGCCGGTACATACGCAGAGTAGTGCCTGGCAGAGAGCAACACACTGTACGCGTATGCAGTATTCTGACAGTTGAAATAGCACAAGAATCGTCAACACCTCTGTCTTTTGTTATGTAGTACTAAGCGCTAGTTGCTTGAAACCTATTATCAAGCAGCCAGTTTACTGCACCTATTAGTTGCTACGCGCTAGTTGCTAAGCGTTAGCTCATGCGCGGCAGATGTAATGACGTCATTAACGAGTACTCTGTCATTACGTAATCGGTTTATTATAATTATGACGCATGCTTTTATATGTATGTACTCTGCACGTACATATTACGTAATCACTATACACATGTATACATGTATTGCATTGAGAGGAGTGTTTACATCAGTATTACAAGAATCACAAGGGTTAACAACATATGCTTTTGTTATGTTGCTATTAGCGATGGTATCTCTACACATGCTGACTTTCAGGTTGATGGTTACCATGGTTGCTGAGTTTTGCTCATTAGTTATCCTCATTCATAATATATACATTGCTAGGAGAGATAACGATCAGTAGTACAAGAACTACAAGGGTTAATATTATACCTCTATTCCCCAGTACGTAATGATATATTTCCACATGCAAAGATTCAAGTTCATTGATTTTATGGTTATTGAGGTACACTTCTTCAAGGAGAAGAAGAAGAAGAAGAAGATGAAGAACATGGACAAAATGTGGAAATCATTTTTTCAGATATTATGTGTATCTCACGTCACATTACTACCAATTTTTGTATACCGGTTGTTTTTCACACGCTCTCTACCCTGATATCATTAAAAGTGAAATCAACTTGAAATTGAAAGTGAAAATGAACAATATCCTTATATATGGTTTTCAATGGGGATAGACCATAGCAATCCCTATATACACAGTACTACCGTACTGTGTGATTGTGTTTGAACTCACCATCCACACAGTGTGGCTCAGTTCCTGACCACTGTGCATTCTGAAGGCAAGTCCTCTGGTCCATCCCGAAGAGCCGGTAGCCCTGTTCGCAGGAGTAATTGGCTACTGATCTCTCAGTTCTATCTTCTAGTGTCACATAACCATTAGCAGGACTGGAGAGGTTGCTACATAGGACTATAAGTGTGTAACAGGTAGGAGGAAAACGAAAAGATACACATTCATTACAAGAACCAAGTTATGTTTCCTTTTTCTCTATAATATGTATATGTATCACACGTATACTGAGCCAGAGAGCCCTCAGATCGATCAGTGAGGATCACCCTTCCATTATTTATGTCATTGAGGGTGGGGCAATTGACTGCACAAGGGTAGATGAATTGTAAGGCAATGAAAAGAGATATAATTTTCATACTATTACGGATGTATATGAATCACAAGGACAATACAGCAGAGCCATTCAATAGGAATAAGATGGAGAGAATACAGACTATTTTATATACTCACCATCACCATCATCCATGATGACTATTGTGAATTCTCCTATCCCAATTACTTCATCTTGAGGATTTTGAGGTTCAGCTTTTAGTACCACCATCTCATCAGGTTCTCTCACATCGTCATTGACAACTGTAACATTGATGCATTGAGCAACCCCTATAGCCGTCAGCACTATTACACCATTTGAACTGAGACCAAAGTCCTCTAAACCTGTAGAATACAGCAGTACATCAACACACCCCCAGGTCATGTATGCACAGACATGCTGTAACAAAGTTTGAGTGTTTTGTAACAATCAAGGAGCTAGCAACAACAGAGTCACATGTACCTCCTTTAAACTAATGAGATTATACAATTATGCTATTATAGATGTGCATATATGTACCTGCAGTTTCTCCTGCAAGTAAAATTGAGATGATTATTGTTCGTTCCAGTGTGAGGCTAGCGTCTGCCTCAGCTGTGATGCATATCTCTGTACTTGCTTCAGAATCTCCAGGGTTGGAGATATCGAGTGTCAGTAGGGCTAAGTGTGAGTGTGGTGTCTGAAAGGGAATATCAATGACATTATGTAGTTTGTTAACCATTGCACACATCACAAAATATACAAGTAAATAAAAAATTGAGGAAATTTGAAAGGAAATATAGGGATTGCATAAAAAGGAAAGGAGACAAGATTGGGACACAGACAGGTTATGTTATATCAACGTAACATTATGGGTACGTCGATATATCATAACATGTCTGTGTCTCAATCTTGTCTCCTTTCCTTTTTATGCAATCCCTATATTTCCTTTCAAATTTCCTCAATTTTTTATTTACTTGTCTCCTGTCATTTTTTTTCTGGACCTAGGTACATACATTTCACTATTTTGCAGTTTACTTGGTTACAAATGTATTAGCTAATGCATTGTACATCAGTTAAACTGAATTAGCAGTACAGATAATAGTGTATGCATGAAGAGTTATAGGCTCTGTGTAACTGCCAGTACTTAGGTTTACCATCATACAAATATTCACATTTAGTGAAGCTTTTGTTAGTGAGATACAGTAATTCTTGCCTGAGGCTATTTTGTACAAGATTTACATGGTTTTCAGAGATTTTATCACAATGTTGATCATTGGGGTATTAAGCTTTACCATCACACCAATTTCCACATTTAGTGGAGCTTTTGTTAGTGAGATACAGTAATGCTTGCCTGAGGCTATTTTGTACAAGATTTACATGGTTTACGTAGATTTTATCACATTGGGGTATTAAGCTTAACCATCACACCAATTTCCATATATAGCAGAGCTTTTGTTAGTAAGATACAGTAATTCTTGCCTGAGGCTATTTTGTACAAGATTTACATGGTTTACGTAGATTTTATCACATTGGGGTATTAAGCTTTACCATCACACTAATTTCCATATATAGCAGAGCTTTTGTTAGTAAGATACAGTAATTCTTGCCTGAGGCTATTTTGTACAAGATTTACATGGTTTACAGAGATTTTATCACAATGTTGATCATTGGGGTATTAAGCTTTACCATCACACCAATTTCCACATTTATAGTGGAGCTTTTGTTAGTGAGATACAGTAATGCTTGCCTGAGGCTATTTTGTACAAGATTTACATGGTTTACATAGATTTTATCACAATTTTGATCATTCAGGTAGCTTTACTATCACACCAATTTCCAGATTTAGGGGAGCTATTGCTAGTGAGATACAGAAATGCTTGCCTGAGGCTATTTGTTGTTTTATTACAAGATTTACATTGTTTACGGAGATTTTAGCACAATGTTGATCATTGATGTATCACACAGTACGGTAGTACTGTGTATATAGGGATTGCTATGGTCTATCCCCATTGAAAACCATATATAAGGATTTTGTTCATTTTCACTTTCAATTTGAAGTTGATTTCACTTTTAATGATATCAAGGTGAAGAATGGGTTAAAAATAACCAGTACACTAAAATTGGTTGTGTTATGATGTAAGATGTGTGTAATAGCTTAAAAAGTACTTTTAAAATTTTTGCCATGTTTTCCATCTTCTTCTTCTTCTTCTTCTTCTTCTTATTATTATTATTATTATTATTATTCTTGAAGAAGCGTAACTCAATAACCATAAAATCAATGAAGTTGAATCTTTGCATGTGGAAATATATCATTACGTACTGGGGAATAGAGGTATAATTTTGTTAACCCTTGTAGTTCATGTACTACTGATCGTTATCTCTCCCAGCAATGTATTATGAATGAGGATAACTACTGAGCAAAACTCAGCAACCATGGTAACCATCAATCTGAAAGTCAGCATGTGTAGAGATACCATCGCTAATAGCAACATAACAAAAGCATATGTTGTTAACCCTTGTGATTCTTGTAATACTGATGTAAACACTCCTCTCAATGCAATACATGTATACATGTGTATAGTGATTACGTAATATCATATTGAATGTACGTGCAGAGTACATACATTGTACGCATATAAAAGCATGCGTCATAATTATAATAAACCGATTACGTAATGACAGAGTACTCGTTAATGACGTCATTACATCTGCCGCGCATGCGCAAACGCTTAGCAACTAGCGCGTAGCAACTAATAGGTGCAGTGAACTGGCTGCTTGATAATAGAGAAATGTGTTGACGATTAGTTTAGCAACTAGCGCTTAGTACTACATAACAAAAGACAGAGGTGTTGACGATTCTTGTGCTACTTCAACTGTCAGAATACTGCATACGCGTACAGTGTGTTGCTCTCTGCCAGGCACTACTCTACGGCTGCTGGAGAAGCGGTACGCTACCAAGCCAAAGCGCTGGTGACCGACAGTACGTTGCTAGCATGCTTGCTCAGCCAATAGTACGTTGCTAGCAGGTTTGCTCAGCCGATAGTACGTTGCTAGCAGGTTTGCTCATAGTTCCGTGTACGCAGCTGCTTGTAGCCACTCCCTACTAATCATACATCTCAGTGTGATTATTAGGGCCTCTAGCAATAATGGGCCAGATGTCTTATGGATATGGTGAGCATGTGCTAATGGGAATTATTGCTTACAATTGTAAAAAAATGATTAGAGACAAGTAAATAAAAAATTTAGGAAATTTGAAGTGTATATAGGGATTGCATAAAAATGAACAGAGACAAGATTGGGACACAGACATGCTATATACATCAATGTACTAAAAGGTATGTTGATGTACATAGCATGTCTGTGTCCCAATCTTGTCTCTGTTCATTTTTATGCAATCCCTATATACACTTCAAATTTCCTAAATTTTTTATTTACTTGTTAAACTATACTATCATACAAAATTTCACATTTAGCAGGGCTTTTATTAGTCAGATATAGGATTGTGTGGCCTCCACTATTATACATGGCCTGAGGCTATTTTTGTTTATTTTACAAGAAGTACATTGATTTTAACATGGCGATGCACTATACCCACAGTGGAACTATATCACTGTACCAAATTTCATGTTTAAATGTGTTACCATTAGTGAGTTACGCTTTTTCAAGTGGAAGAAGTAGTGTCGGAAGGTGAACAATTTACAAAAGAGACTTTTTGTTAATTTAACCCCGCATTTTATAATCAGTTAGTTTCTACATATTTATGTTAACAGAAATCCAGTAAGCAGCAAACTGAAAGTGAAAGTGATGAAAAAACCTTATATATGGTTTTAATGAGGATAGACCATAGCAATCCCTAGTACTACTGTGTGACATGTACATGTATTACATTGAGAGGAGTGTCAACATCAGTATTACAAGAATCACAAGGGTTAACAACAAATACTTTTGTTATGTTGCTATTAGCGATGATATCCCTACACATGCTGAATTTCAGGTTGATGGTTACCATGGTTGCTGAGTTTTGCTCATTAGTTATTCTCATTCATAATCCATTGCTGGGAGAGATAATGATCAGTAGTACAAGAACTACAAGGGTTAACTATACCTCTATTCCCCAGTACGTAATGATACATTTCTACATGCAAAGATTCAACTTCATTGATTTTATGGTTATTGAGGTATGCTTCTTCAAGAAGAAGAAGAAGAAGATGCTGAAAACATGGCAAAAAAGTAAAAAGCACTTTTTAGGCTATTACACACATTTTACATCACAACACAACCAATTTTTGTATACTGGTTATTTTTCTCACCTTCTTCACCTTGATACCATTAAAAGTGAAATCAACTTCAAATTGAAAGTGAAAATGAACAATATCTTTATATATGGTTTTCAATGGGGATAGACCATAGCAATCCCTATATACACAGTACTAACGTACTGTGTGATTAAACTTAGTGAGGCAATAGGGGCTGTACTACTATCAGATTTACACCCTCTCTTAGCTCTTTATATGCAACCTAACCTCCTATTATTCAGTAGTAGGTATGAGTGGACAATGAAGTGACACACAAACTTACCATCATTATCTTCTATGTTGACTAGTACTGAATTCTCATCTCCAGATACAGACTCTGTCATGTTGAGGCGCAGTTGGAATTGCTCAGTCGTCTCAATCAGGTTGTCATCGATGATGGTAACACTCACACAGGCAGTGTCACCCACCATTGATCCATTACGGAACAAAAATTCCAGTTCCGTGTCACTGAAATCCAATCCTATGTTGAGATACAGATCTTGTGATGTTGACAGTCTTACACAGAGTGTATAGCTACATGTTCATGATGTATACATGCAGCTGTTACCACAATATAAACATTGAAATATTTGTGGATTGTATCTCTCTAGTGCTTTTGATGGAGGCTTCAATATTTTTCCCTGTTAAGGCATGAATCCCATAATCATCGCTAAAATTATATCTATCTATGCTTGTGAGTATGTGGTTAATATGGCAACGATTCTATGGTAGCTAGTGCAAAACTTCTTAATTCCTATATGCAGAGTATAATTTCATCAGATACAACTATAGTGGAACGTCGTTAATGGGGACAACCCTTTAATTTCATGCTTTACATAAGAAGCTTAGTGCCACAGGAGAGAATACCTAACATGTAAGAATTTCACTTTAAACTTGTTCACTTTACAAAGCTTCATTGTATGCAGTTATAACTACTAACCTGCTCTAGCTGTACCAGCAATGGGAGATAGTCCAACTTTTACTCCATCAATTTTCTCACTGTCGACACTTCCCTCTTCAATCACAAGACACGCCTCCAATGGCCCTGCCCCCTCTTCAATGGAGTAGCTGGGCAGCTGAAATGCCACCTTAATAGCTGCAGGATTGGAAATATATTTATGCCACACTTGCATACAAATATCAGTGAAGGGGCATTTTAGTCAACAAATAAGGATGCTGAAATGGTATTCTAGACAAACAAGGCTATATAATTGCTGTCCAGTCAGCAAATTAGGTTATACAAGTAAATAAAAAATTTAGGAAATTAGAAAGGAAATATTATAGGGATTGCATAAAAAGGAACAGAGACAAGATTGTGACACAGACATGTTATGTGTACGTCGATATATCATAACATGTCTGTGTCACAATCTTGTCTCCGTTCCTTTTTATGCAATCCCTATATTTCCTTTCTAATTTCCTAAATTTTTTATTTACTTGTCTCCTGTCACTTTTTTCTGGACCTAGGTACATAAGTTTTGCTATTTTACAGTTTACTTGGAAGCAAACGTAATAGAGATTGTAGCCTGAGCTATCTAACGTTTTTATCGCAACATCAATTGTTTGTGTATTATATTGTACATTTAGTGGAGCTTGTTGTTAATGAAATATAGCAAAGTAGTGCCTGGGACTACTATTTACAAGATTACAAGATTTTATCTCAACATTAATTATGGGATATTAAGTTTTAACACCACGTCAATTTCCAGGCAAGCATTTCTGTATCTCACTAATAAAAGCTCCAGTAAATGTGAAAATTGGTATGATGATAAAGTGTAATATACAAATGATCAATGTTGTGATAAGATCTCTGTAAACAATGTAAATCTTGTAGTATAACAACAAATAGCCTCAGGCAAGCGTTACTGTAATTCACTAACAAAAGTTCCAGTAAATGTGGAAATTGGTATAATGGTAAAGCTTAATACCCCAAAGATCAACATTGTGTGTAAACAATGTAAATCTTGTAATATAACAACAAAATAACCATAATAGTTAGCTATATCTCACTAACAAAAGTAGCACTAAATGTGTGAGGCTATTAGTTGTTGTATTACAAGAGTTACATTGTGTGAAAAATAACCAGTATACTAAAATTGGTTGTGTTGTGATGTAAAATGTGTGTAATTTTCACATTGTTGCCATCTCTTCTTTTTCTTCTTCTTCTTCTTGAAGAAGCGTACCTCAATAACCATAAAATCAATGAACTTGAATCTTTGCATGTGGAAATATATCATTACGTACTGGGGAATAGAGGTATAATATTTGTTAACCCTTATAGTTCTTGTACTACTGATCGTTATCTCTCCCAGCAATGTATTATGAATGAGGATAACTAATGAGCAAAAATCAGCAACCATGGTAACCATCAACCTGAAAGTCAGCATGTGAAGAGGTATCATCGCTAATAGCAACATAACAAAATCATATGTTGTTAATTAACCCTTGTGATTCTTGTAATACTGATGTTAACACTCCTCTCAATGCAATACATGTACATGTATATTAGTGATTACGTAATTTCATTTTGAATGTACGTGTGCCCGTGCATAGTACAGTACATACGTTGTACGTAATATAGTAGCATGCATCATATAATAAATCGATTACGTAATGAGACAAGACTCGTTAATGACGTCATTATATCTGCCGCGCATGCGTAGATGCTTAGCAACTAGCGTAGCAACTATTGTCTATTTGACTTCACCTGAGCCCTCGAATTTTGGCAATAACTCTCTTATTTTTCACCCAATTTCAAAATAAAAAGTACCATTGGATTTCTCGCGTTTTGCCGCGTCTAATGATAGGTCTCACTAAATCTGAATCTCCACCATTCCAAAGATAGCGGTATGTCCCATAGGGAAAGTATGAAGATGCCATTGACCGCAAGGAATGTAGTGCGCCTGACCTCAACCATACGTCAGTTTACGCGCGCGAAGGCTTCTTACGTGCTCGAAGCGTTTGCTGGTGTGAAAATCAGCAAGAAAGAGGGGCTACCCGGACAAAACAAGGATTCTCAGGTTAGTAATGCTAGCTAGGCTCCCATATTTACAATAAGATGTAGCATAGCAGTCAAAACGGTACAAGTGAACTATGACATCGTGGATCAACGCGCTTCCAGCGTTGTGGCTCATCTATAGCCTCTTATCCCGAGTCTTCGGCATAACCAAGCCTACAGTACTCGAAAAAACGCACTTCTCGTAGCGTTCAGCACTGCTGCGCGGTTTCCTTCCAGTTACCTGCGCATACCATTATCCGCAAACATGCAGGAAGTTGTCAAAATGACGCGCGGTTGCGTAGAACGTAAAACCTCAGTAAGTTCCGGGGCTCAGGTGAACGCAAATAGACAATAGGCTCAGAGAGAACTGGCTGACACTGATAATAGAGAAACATGAGAAATGTGTTGACGATTTGTATAGCAACTAGCACTTAGTACTACATAAGCAAAAGAAAGATGTGTTGACGAACTCTCACCGTCAGAACACTGCACGCGCGTACAGTGTGCTAACTCTGCCTCTACGTGTATGTACGTACCACGGTAAGCTTATATACTGTCTGCTGGAGAAACGGCACGCTCTTCTACCACGATACCACCAAGCCAAAGCGCTAGTGACTGATATACTAGCAAGTAGCCGCTTATAGCTTGCAACCAAACCACGCCCTACTAATCACACATTTATACAGTAGCTTAGTCTAGCAAGCTAGCCCCTTTTTTCCTCTGTGTTTTCTTGCTGAATTTAGTTGGGAGGAAAAAAGGGTCTAGCACAGGTCACTGTTTTCATGCAATTCATTTATTATCTGTACTAGGGAAGCCATAATTGGTGGGCATGGTCATTTTAAGAGGGTGCGAAACTAGAACAGAGGGCTTTAATGATATTCATGGCATGGCTCAAGCGCTTACGTAGATTCATGATGGCCCTTACGACGCCTCCCACGCTATAATTGCTTTCGAGATTTGGAAAGCGCGTGCTCATTGGTCAGATTTAGCTATGACGTAGGCAATTAAAAGTGACCTGTGCTAGACCCTTTTTTCTCCCAACCAAAATCAGCAAGAAAAAACAGAGGAAAAAGGGGTTAGCTTGCTAGACTAACAGTAGCTCAGAGTGTGGTTACTAGCAATACTTGGCCAGACGTTTATGAATGCGGAGGTGCGGAGGGCACATTCTAGTAAGAATTATTGCTTACAATTGTAAAAAAAATGACAAAAGACAAGTAAATAAAAAATTTAGGAAATTTGAAGTGTAATATAGGGATTGCATAAAAATGAACAGAGACAAGATTGGGACACAGACATGCTATATACATCAATGTACTAAAAGGTATGTTGATGTACATAGCATGTCTGTGTCCCAATTTTGTCTCTGTTCATTTTATGCAATCCCTATATTACACTTCAAATTTCCTAAATTTTTTATTTACTTGTATTACGTAATCACTATACACATGTATACATGTATTGCATTGAGAGGAGTGTTTACATCAGTAATACAAGAATCACAAGGGTCAACAACATATGCTTTTGTTATGTTGCTATTAGCGATGGTATCTCTACACATGCTGACTTTCAGGTTGATGGTTACCATGGTTGCTGAGTTTTGCTCATTAGTTATCCTCATTCATAATATATACATTGCTAGGAGAGATAACGATCAATCAGACGAATCATCAGACTACAAGGGTTAATATTATACCTCTATTCCCCAGTACGTAATGATATATTTCCACATGCAAAGATTCAAGTTCATTGATTTTATGGTTATTGAGGTACACTTCTTCAAGGAGAAGAAGAAGAAGATGAAGAACATGGACAAAATGTGGAAATCATTTTTTCAGATATTATGTGTATCTCACGTCACATTACTACCAATTTTTGTGTACCGGTTGTTTTTCACACGCTCTCTACCCTGATATCATTAAAAGTGAAATCAACTTCAAATTGAAAGTGAAAATGAACAATATCCTTATATATGGTTTTCAATGGGGATAGACCATAGCAATCCCTATATACACAGTACTACCGTACTGTGTAATTAAACTTAGTGAGGCAATAGGGGCTGTACTACTATCAGATTTACACCCTCTCTTAGCTCCTTATATGCAACCTAACCTCCTATTATTCAGTAGTAGGTATGAGTGGACAATGAAGTGACACACAAACTTACCATCATTATCTTCTATGTTGACTAGTACTGAATTCTCATCTCCAGATACAGACTCTGTCATGTTGAGGCGCAGTTGGAATTGCTCAGTCGTCTCAATCAGGTTGTCATCGATGATGGTAACACTCACACAGGCAGTGTCACCCACCATTGATCCATTACGGAACAAAAATTCCAGTTCCGTGTCACTGAAATCCAATCCTATGTTGAGATACAGATCTTGTGATGTTGACAGTCTTACACAGAGTGTATAGCTACATGTTCATGATGTATACATGCAGCTGTTACCACAATATAAACATTGAAATATTTGTGGATTGTATCTCTCTAGTGCTTTTGATGGAGGCTTCAATATTTTTCCCTGTTAAGGCATGAATCCCATAATCATCGCTAAAATTATATCTATCTATGCTTGTGAGTATGTGGTTAATATGGCAACGATTCTATGGTAGCTAGTGCAAAACTTCTTAATTCCTATATGCAGAGTATAATTTCATCAGATACAACTATAGTGGAACGTCGTTAATGGGGACAACCCTTTAATTTCATGCTTTACATAAGAAGCTTAGTGCCACAGGAGAGAATACCTAACATGTAGGAATTTCACTTTAAACTTGTTCACTTTACAAAGCTTCATTGTATGCAGTTATAACTACTAACCTGCTCTAGCTGTACCAGCAATGGGAGATAGTCCAACTTTTACTCCATCAATTTTCTCACTGTCGACACTTCCCTCTTCAATCACAAGACACGCCTCCAATGGCCCTGCCCCCTCTTCAATGGAGTAGCTGGGCAGCTGAAATGCCACCCTAATAGCTGCAGGATGGGAAATATATTTATGCCACACTTGCATACAAATATCGGTGAAGGGGCATTACTGTGTAAAAATTAAATTATAGCTATTGCTTATTACATTGTTATAGTAGCATTATACTACTGAGCTATATTCTGCCTCCATATAAATCTGTTATAATCATTTGCTATTACATATTATGTTATAATGCTTAGCTATAATAGTTCTACTACAAAGTTCTGTTATAAGCTGTGGAGTCTTAGGAAGGCTATATTAGATTGGTGTTTTACTACTACATCTATTGTGTTTTTATAACTCATAATGCCAAATAATAAAGAAAACCACTCATTCAGTGTCATACAGTTTTTTAAGAAGGGGAATAGCAATACAAACTCTGTCTTCGCCAAACTCAAATGTATATGGAACATCTTGAGCAATAGCACAACGTGCGATAATTCGTGAAAGTGGTATGAAACTAGCTGAACTTTCGTGCGTGTGGGTTGTCGCAGAGATTATCACAGAGTGGTGCAGATGATGTCTGTACGGGTGGTCTTCAAGCCACTTTACTTGTGCAAATATGTGAGCCTTAGTTGTAGACATCATAGATGTGTTTTCTCTGATAATTGCAGAATGACGAAAAACAGAAGTTAAAACTCCAACTCTCACTGGTGCCTCTCCATACTCATCAATAGATATTACACCTGGCCAATGTGCAATTATTGCTGCTGAGCGTTGTGAGCGTGATTGTGTAGTAATAAATTCTTCACCATTGACTACAATTTGTTTGCTTTCATAATAGAATCTTTCAAGATGTGAAATTTCATAATCAGGTTCAGGATAAAGCCGAGTGTACACTCCTTGTAAAAACGTCATGCTCAAGTCACTAGAGCATTTTTCTCTTACCGGTGGCAAAAGTCTGTGACATGACTGCTCCCTGCCATTGATTTGGCTGACTGGACAGGAGTAATATTGACCCTGATGTAAAATATGTGTTGTATCTAGCATTGTTTGCTGTACTGCAAAATCAGTGTCTGTAATTGGTTTCATTGTCTTTCGATAAATATCCTTGAAAAAATCACTGCTGCTCATTGTATTAAAGCTACTCAGTAACTGGAGATCAAGAAACTTGGTGAACATCTGCTTTTCTGGACCACTCCATGACAACTTTGTATTCTCCAAGATTCCATTATAACGTTCAAATGTAAATGCCCAAAAAGCTGAAAGTGGACCATAATCAAGCATATTTTCACATATATGGCAAGCCATATGCATGTTAGGAGTACAAAATTCCTTTCTATACAGTCTCTCAAACTGCTTGCAATACTGGATAAGGTGCTCATGAGCATTTTCTATATCCTGATGAGTAACAACAAGCTGACAAATGGCAGTGCAGGCTTTTACAAATATGAGCCAGCAGGAGTAATGTTGGGATGGTAAAGTTTCTTTCAATGCATACATTGAGAATATTAGAGTCCAATTTTTCCATTCTTCTGCTGTAAAAGAACTAAATCCAGATCCAATCTTCCGGGGGATCCTGCCTATCTTTGGAGGGGGTACCATAGCATCAACTCTACTTTGTAGCAGGGCAAAGTCTGATGATTTTAATATTGAAAGTGATTTCCAGGTCTCAATTGTATGCTTAGCAAGGCCCAAAAATAAGTTATGCATAGGATCCACGACATGAAAACGCACTATATCAAAATAATGAAGTCTTAGTAGTTCAGTATAGCGAGCTCCATTTTCTTTTTCTATTTTATTGCGTTCTGTAGGTGTTGTAGCATTTTTAGAGAGGATACAATGTTGGTAATGTTCCACATGTGTTCGAACTCCCCAAGTACTGAATTCATAGCCCGAGTAGTCAGGCTTGCTTCCAAATGTGGTTGTTGGAAAACATTTCTTGCATTTTGAACATCCTTTAGTTGCATTCACACCTAAAAATCCACACAGCTTTCTGGTTGCTGGCAGATCACAAACAACACATGTCAGTAGAGCACGAACTCTTATTTTATTGAATGTGAAGTTTGGATGAGGAATGTCAACTCCATGAAAAAGTTGACGTAAATCATCAACTAACAAATCTAAATATGGGTTTATTGACTTAGGCTCCTTTGGGCCTGGTATTAAGCCAACCAGTATGATGTTACTTACTTTGAAACGCTCACTGCGGGGAAGATTTTGCACAACTAAATATATAGCTCCCACTGAGTATTGCGTTTCTTCATACGGATTGAACCAGTCCACATTTAGTGTAAGGCACAAATTTAAATTGCTAGCATCAGCTAAAAATGGAATTCCATTGACATGCTGAAAATCCTGCCACACTTTACCGTCATAAATATCACAGAAAACACCACTTGGAATGCTACGGTTTCTCCACAATCCACAATAGTTTAAAAAGTTTTCATTTTGTAAGAGCCTTCCAATACCAGCAATTACACTGTGGTAGATAAATGTTTTGCATGGAACTAGCTTTGACTTACCACCTACACGAACCCACTTCATAAGGGGGGTGTTGCATTTCAACCTTCTTGAGCTTTGTGGATGCCGGGGAAACTCAACATAGTCACAATATTTTGATTGTTCCTGTCCATGCTCATTCACAATACATTTAGATAGTTCATAGAGTGCATGACACTTTGAGCACACTACAAACTCACACAGTAGCTCATGATTACTTTTGTTATGGATAAGCTTCCTCATGGTTTTCAGTGATTTTGGAATTATGCTGGATAGATGAATAAACATTGGGATCTGTGACATAATAGACACATAATTAAGAAGAAGTCTTAGGAATGTAAGTATTAATGCCATCGCCCGTTCAGATATTCTATAGGTCAGTTGTAAAAAGTTTAAAAAAAAGGATATGGTGTACAAGATACTAATCGCTTCTGGCTCAGCTCTGGCACTTTCACTCTCACTTTGTTCAGCCTCTTCAGCACTGCTATCTTCCCAAATTTCTTCTCCGGACTCTAGTAAAATACTAGCGAGTACTGACCCGGCTCACTTTGATAGCTATTTTCTTCATTGCTTGAACCCTCCAAACTACTTCGCCTTTGTAGGATGAAATCTTGAGAATATTCGTACTCGTCATCTTCAGAGGAATCAAAACAAAAACTGGATTCCATCTCAGAATTATGGGAGGATAGACAAACAGAAGAATCACTGTCTAACTCAGCGGAATTGCTGCTACAGAGATGTTGAGGTTTCTTAGGGCATACTGACTGATTAACATGGCGATAATATGCCGCTGATGCAAAATATTGTTCACAAAAAGGACATTTCTTTCTATCTTCCATTTCTCTTTGATACATACTATTGAAACTGAGCCACGCCTACTCTGCAGCTGACCGAGATGGTGTGACTTCGTGAGAGACTTGTGCGCATGTTAGTAATTTTCGCAACCAGCTGGCTTCAGTAAGGCATTAAAGGCAGGAAAATGGACAAGTTGGAACGCACTAGGAGGTGGGCAGAGATGCAAAGATCTACAAACCGGCACCAGAAAAGCAGCCGAACCACCAATAGGAGAGCGAGTACTGGTACTACTGGTGCTGTTAGATCATTAAGCTTCCCCAACCAATCGCCAGCTGCAGCAGCACTAGCGATGACACAAAACGGTTTTTACCATAGTGGTGACGGTCTCAGTAGTCAACCTTCAATCAGGTACGTGTATATATACATGTAATCCCTATATAAACGCTCATAACCCGTATGTTTTAGAAGCGAAGACGATGACTTTCATTGGGAACCCGGGCAGCTGCTCCCGAACGCATATCGTGCTCAACACGTGTCTGGTCTTATGCCAGCTACTCCCAGGTGAGTAAATGGTAGCTAAAGGATTTTCATCACACTGCTCTGCATTGTTTTCTAGAAATGATTTATATATTCCGAGTGAGCTAACGGAGATGCTAACCAACATGAAGCAGAGCCTTGATAAAGTGTCTGACAAGCTTACAGGTATCGATTCCCGCATGGAAAACTTTGAGGTGCAACAAAAGCTGCTGGAAGAAGAATTGAAGGATTTTAAGTCCACTGGCCAACCCAACCCAAAAAATCGAGAACGAATTGTTCCTCCTGCCTTAGCGGTAACTATACGCTTCTCTGTGTACTTGGTCTAGTCTATACTTACTTACCTGTGCACATTTCTTACATATTTACCCAGAGTCAAGTGAGACAGATTCACAACTCATTGGATGAAGAAAAACAGTTCAAAGTGAATGAGCCGTAAGTGTGACGTTTGTGTTGCTCTATTTTTATGTGCAGCTATATATACAGGATAACCAGTCAGCATAACACATCTGTTATTGAAACAATAAGAAGTTCTGTGAAGGGAGACTATCCCAACGAGCTAATCAAAAGTATGTGATATTCCTTTAGTGTACATTATGTGAAGTTTATAGTGTTTTCATTCAGAGGGATGCAAAAATTACAAAAAAAACGATATGTGCCAGGAATAAAATTACTACTCCAGTGAAAAAGAAGAAGTATACTCGTTCTCTTAAACAAAGGGTAAGCTTTGTGTGCATAAATTTGTGAATACAAAAGTAACATGTTTTCTCTTCTGGCACAGTCATATGAGAGGAGGAAACGTGTAGTGCGGAAAGGCAAGGAGGCGCAATACTTTCTTGATATTAAAGCTGAGTATATGTCAGATGAGGAAAAGTGCAGTGATGGCACATATATACGGCACCCACCGATGTATCGATCAGTGAAGTTTGACAGTTTCCTTAAGAAATTGGATGAACGTGCAGAAAAATCGAAAAAACAACATGCTCGTTTCCAACGAAGGGAAGGATCTCCTCATGATGTTCCAATTCCAGAAGGTATAAAGACTTGGATGCTTAATGATAAATACCGTCAAAGAATGGAAGACAACGAACATGAACTCAGTGCGAGTGACAATGAAAACGGATTAGATGGTGAAGAGAGTGATGAAGAGTCAGGATCAAGTTGTGAACTCTGAACTGTAGGATCAAGTTGTGAACTCTGAACTGTAGGATCAAGTTGTGAACTCTGAACTGTAGGATCAAGTTGTGAACTCTGAACTGTAGCTGCAGGTTCCAATATGCTGTATATACATGTTACTCTGTACACACCTGTTTTCATGTTGTAATATATTATGACTGCAAACAATTGCAAACCAACAATATATCTACGTTATAAGCGGTATAGACTATAATACAGGAGTCTGTTATAACCTGTTATAAACAATAGATTCCTCTGTAATAGGAATGTTATAGCAGGATATATCCATGATATAGGATGGTGCTTATGACTATGTTATAAGCCCAAGCCTAAAATAGATCTATAGCTTGTTATAGCCACATAAAATCTCCCGTTATCAGCTGGTTTATATCATAGATATTCGTAAGTTATTCCTCAGTTATAAGGCAGCAGATTTCAGTCATTTTACACAGTGAATTAGTCAACAAATAAGGATGCTGAAATGGTATTCTAGACAAACAAGGCTATATAATTGCTGTCCAGTCAGCAAATTAGGTTATACAAGTAAATAAAAAATTTAGGAAATTACAAAAGAAATATTATAGGGATTGCATAAAAAGGAACAGAGACAAGATTGTGACACAGACATGTTATATCAACGTAACATTATGGGTACGTCGATATATCATAATATATCTGTGTCACAATCTTGTCTCTGTTCCTTTTTATGCAATCCCTATATTTCCTTTCTAATTTCCTAAATTTTTTATTTACTTGTCTCCTGTCATTTTTTTCTGGACCTAGGTACATAAGTTTTGCTATTTTACAGTTTACTTGGAAGCAAACGTAATAGAGATTGTAGCCTGAGCTATCTAACGTTTTTATCGCAACATCAATTGTTTGTGTATTATATTGTACCAATTTCACATTTAGTGGAGCTTTTGTTAATGAAATATAGCAAAGGAGTGCCTGGGACTACTATTTACAAGATTACAAGATTTTATCTCAACATTAATTATGGGATATTAAGTTTTAACACCACATCAATTTCCAGGCAAGCATTTCTGTATCTCACTAATAAAAGCTCCAGTAAATGTGAAAATTGGTATGATGATAAAGTGTAATATACAAATGATCAATGTTGTGATAAGATCTCTGTAAACAATGTAAATCTTGTAGTATAACAACAAATAGCCTCAGGCAAGCGTTACTGTAATTCACTAACAAAAGTTCCAGTAAATGTGGAAATTGGTATAATGGTAAAGCTTAATACCCCAAAGATCAACATTGTGTGTAAACAATGTAAATCTTGTAATATAACAACAAAATAACCAATAGTTAGCTATATCTCACTAACAAAAGTAGCACTAAATGTATGAGGCTATTAGTTGTTGTATTACAAGATTTACATTGTTTACATAGATCTTATCACAACGTTGATCATTGTTGTATTACACTTTACCATCACACCAATTTTCACATTTAGTAGAGCTTCTGTTAGTAAGATACAGTAATATTTGCCTGAGGCTATTTTTTACAAGATTTACATGGTTTACAGAGATTTTATCACAATGTTGATTGATCTTTGGGGTATTAAGCTTTACCATCATACCAATATACACATTTACTAGAGCTTTTGTTGTTGAGATACAGCAATGCTTGCCTGAGGCTATTTGTTGTTGTATTACAACATTTACATTGTTTACAGAGATCTTATCACAACGTTGATCATTGGTGTATACCATCATACCAATTTCCACATTTAATGGAGCTTTTGTTAGTGAGATACAGTAATGCTTGCCTGAGGCTATTTGTTGTTATATTACAAGATTTACATTGTTTACAGAGATTTTATCACAACGTTGTGTATTGAACTATACTATCATACAAAATTTCACATTTAGCAGACCTTTCATTAGTCATATCATAGAGTCGGTAGACTCTATATGTAGGGATGGCGCAGACACGCCCATTAGCCCCATACAAAAGAAATGGCTGAGAACTCTCGAACGCAGATGTTATAGGCCTTTTCAGACAAACTACATGCTCTGCGAGTTCTTCTATACACTATAATACTCTCAAACTCCGTAAAATACACAGCTACGGTGATTCTCGGAAAATTGTAAAAACGCCGATTATTCATCTTCTTCTTCTTCTTCTTCTTCTTCTTCTTCTTCTTCTTCTTCTTCTTCTTCTTCTTCTTCTTCTTCTTCTTCTTTCTTCAGTTCAAACAACCTACCGCGAAACTGGGGTTAGTAATCGCTCTATTTCTTTCACGAAAATCATTTATACTGGAGCGTATATGATCCTTGATGCATAAAATCTTCATACCTTCTCCCAAAGCCCGTCAAACTGCAGGTGTGCAAGCTTAGAAGCGTTAGCTTAGACGCCATTTTCTTGTTTGCTCACGTGCCGAAGACGGGAAGTTAGAAGTTTTGTCGTGGTTGCGCTGTTTGGCTACCAGCGTTGCTCCTTTGTGTCCGTTTCTTTGATCGACTAACTGTTGCAGGCAACTGGACCCACTGTTGTACTCAGTAGGCAATATCTGTGAAGTGCTAAAAAGTATAGAAACAAGGTCAAAGTTCAGCGTGCATGCAGATAGGGGCAGGGGATGATAGCATGCAACAATCATAACATGCGTAACCCCATATCCTACATCTGTAAATACTATATGGGGTTACGCATGTTATGATTGTTGCTTGCTATCATCCCCTGCCCCTATCCGCATGCATGCTGAACTTTGACCTTGTTTCTATACTTTTAGATTTGTGACCAAGGGTCTGGGAACCAGGCTATGTTTACACTATCACTATACACCAAAACTGAAATTTCTTTTGTCAACAGTATAGGGCTAAGTTTCCTCTATAATTCCCTAGGTATTACAGGGCTGGAGCAGCTCCACATAGAGTGGTAGGGCAACTACAGCGCGGGCTAAAGGACGCGCATGCGCGCGCGCACGTGTTTACCGCATTACGCGGCCGCGGCGTACGAAGCGAAATCCGATGACTCCGGACTAGGCTATACCGCGTACCAGTAATTGGCAGGCTTAATTTGCGTGACTGCGAACGCAGCTTGCCTACTTCACTATCTCGGATAAAAATCATAGCACACGTCATTTCCTGTATGGACCACCAAAAAGTGGTAGGGCAAATACCCTAGCTGCCCCACCGTCTCCGCCGGCCCTGTATTAGGACATTCTGACCTATACTGTACTGTAACAAGAGTAAAAGCATTTTGATAAAAATGCTGAAAGATATTGTAATGGGGGTGCCATAAACCAGAGAAACTATAGGGTGGTTATATATACCACAAGACAAAAGAATATGGCATACAACATGCATAACCCCCATATACATATAGATGTAGGGAGGGGTTACATGGCTAATGGGCATGTCGGTGCCATGCATCCCTATTCTATGATACTTTGTTTGGTATTTCCTCACATGAACCTGCAGGAACATTTCCTTAAAACAAAAAAATCAAGGAAAATTTGGATTTCTTCCCATGTATACACCAAAACTGAAATTTCCTTGTGCAAAAATTCAACAGTATAGAGCAAGTTTCCTCTACAATATCCTAGGTATTAGAACATTCTGACCTACACTGTATACTTTCCTTGACATTTCCTCACACAAACCTGCATATTTCTTTGAACAAAAAATTAAGGAAATTTCCAGTGTTAAATATATATATATTTATTACCTAGCCATATTGCCCAGCAATGTATAATTTCCTATTCCGCGTTGGGCAATATTTTCCCATATTGCCCAGTTATATTGCCCAGTCAGTTTTAACCAATTAAATTTCAGAGCGCATTGCGCATTGCGCGTCCACGCGTATTGTAGCAACGAGTGAACGGTAAAATGGCGGAGTTTTAACACCAGGTTGAAGACGAGCTAGGTAATAAACAGCTTATTACATGGTTTATCGGGCAATATTGCGAGTTATTGCACTCGTGTGTGAGTATTACCCTCGCCTTCGGCTCGGGCAATACCTCACACACTCGTGCAATAACTTACCATATTGCCCGATATCCCACGCAATAAGATATATTTATTACCTAGCCATATTGCCCAGCAATGTATAATTTCCTATTCTGCGCTGGGCAATATTTTCCCATATTGCCCAGTGATATTGCCCAGTCAATTTTAACCAATTAAATTTCAGAGCGCATTGCGCATTGCGCGTTACGCGTATTGTTAGCAACGAGTGAACGGTAAAATGGCGGAGTTTTAACACCAGGTTGAAGACGAGCTAGGTAATAAACAGGTTATTACGTGGTTTATCGGGCAATATATATTATTATTATTATTATTATTATTATTATTGTCATACACACCAAGAAAGGTGCACAAAAGAGAAAAGAAATAAAAGAAAGACAGAAAAAATGATTTATAATATAATCGTAAAGAATAGTGGCCTTCTGGACTCTATCCCGTCGCCAACCGAGGGCTTAAGGGCTCCTGGACCGACCACTAATCCCCACACTCCAAATAGATACAATTGTCAGAAGGAACTTGTTGTACATGCATGCATAGCAATATAACTAGAACATCACAGAAACACTAAAAACTGACACAGAACATAAAAAACAAACATATACACTAAAAATCAGAAACCAAATAAATATTAAATAGGCATTTTTACTGACATGAGACACTGAAAATATAATGCTCAAATGGTGAAAATAAACCAAATGTACTCCGAATAAGTCTTATAGCTCTGCCGATATTGAGATGATCATCATGAAAGGTTCTAACATGTGTATGACCATACCAAAAATTATAACCAGTAAAGAAATTGATCAGGCCGACTGACTCACTAATACTCACACACGAGTGCAATAACTCGCAATATTGCCCGATAAACCACGTAATAAGCTGTTTATTACCTAGCTCGTCTTCAACCTGGTGTTAAAACTCCGCCATTTTACCGTTCACTCGTTGCTAACAATACGCGTAACGCGCAATGCGCAATGCGCTCTGAAATTTAATTGGTTAAAATTGACTGGGCAATATAACTGGGCAATATGGGAAAATATTGCTCAGCGCAGAATAGGAAATTATACATTGCTGGGCAATATGGCTAGGTAATAAATATATCTTATTGCGTGGGATATCGGGCAATATGGCAAGTTATTGCACGAGTGTGTGAGGTATTGCCCGAGCCGAAGGCGAGGGTAATACTCCACACGAGTGCAATAACTCGCATTAGATTTGCATACTTTTGAATTATCCAATCAGATTGCAGAACGCTAGGATCATTATTTTCCGTAGAGTCCTAGTTCCTAGCACTCTATAGTTGGCCTCTGGCTTACATGAATTACAGAAATCACGCGCTGCTTCGCGTGCGACTTACGCGTGACTCCTGTCCGTTTCTACGATCTACATAGCGCAAATCTACATAGCGCAAATCTACATAAATATTAAATAGGCATTTTTACTGACATGAGATACTGAATATAATGCTCAAATGGTGAAAATAAACCAAATGTACTCCGAATAAGTCTTATAGTCTAAACAGGTTAGACGTGCAGCGTAGGGATCTACGTGATTTAAAAGGCCGAGGGCCCTTAGTAGCGTCCTCGCTACGCTCGGACGCTACAGCCCAGGGCCCTCGGCCTTTTAAATCACGTAGATCCCTACGCTGCACGTCTAACCTGTTTAGATTTGCGCGCTGTAAATTCATTGGACGATGAGATTTAAACTGACGCGCGTCGCTATGTAGATCGTAGAAACGGACAGGAGTCACGCGTAAGTCGCACGCGAAGCAGCGCGTGATTTCTGTAATTCATGTAAGCCAGAGGCCAACTATAGAGTGCTAGGAACTAGGACTCTACGGAAAATAATGATCCTAGCGTTCTGCAATCTGATTGGATAATTCAAAAGTATGCAAATCTAATGCGAGTTATTGCACTCGTGTGGAGTATTACCCTCGCCTTCGGCTCGGGCAATACCTCACACACTCGTGCAATAACTTGCCATATTGCCCGATATCCCACGCAATAAGATATATTTATTACCTAGCCATATTGCCCAGCAATGTATAATTTCCTATTCTGCGCTGGGCAATATTTTCCCATATTGCCCAGTTATATTGCCCAGTCAATTTTAACCAATTAAATTTCAGAGCGCATTGCGTATTGCGCGTTACGCGTATTGTTAGCAACGAGTGAACGGTAAAATGGCGGAGTTTTAACACCAGGTTGAAGACGAGCTAGGTAATAAACAGCTTATTACGTGGTTTATCGGGCAATATTGCGAGTTATTGCACTCGTGTGTGAGTATTACCCTCGCCTTCGGCTCGGGCAATACCTCACACACTCGTGCAATAACTTGCCATATTGCCCGATATCCCACGCAATAAGATATATCTATACACCAAAACTGAAATTTCCTTGTTCAAAGTATAGGGCTAAGTCTCCTCTACAATTGTGGACATTCTGTGTGTTTTCCTTGACATTTCCTCACATGAATATGCACATTTCCTTAAAACAAAAAAATCAAGGATATTTGCCAGTGATATAAATATTATTAGAGAGTCGGTAGACTATGTAGGGATGGCGCCGACACGCCCATTAAGCCTTAAGAAATGTAACGGCTCAGAACTCTCCAACGTGGCAGCTATAAGCCCTTTTAGAAACATAACATGGCCTACGAGTGTTTCTATACACGATAAGACCATCAAAGGTGGTAAAATACATCGCTACAATGATATGCGTGATTTTGCTAAAACCCGATTTCTTCAACATCATCTTCTTCTTCTTCAGTAAACAGGCATAACTCAAAATTGGCCTAAGTATTTATCTTCATTTTTGCACAAATCGGTTTGTTTTTGGCCAGCGCAGTGCCTTTCACCAAAAAATGGTTACGTATGTAAAGTACAACTCAGAGCCACGCCCACAGATTTCCTCTCTGTTGTATGCCATTTTTATTTTGTGCACGTATTCGAGCTCTCAGCATAGTCGTACCCAAGCTCTCGAAGAAAGAGCTACAGCATAGGTGTGCAGCAAATCGGTTAGTGTAACTTCGGTTTACGTTACAGGTGTTGGTCGACTCTGTTCTCAGAATCTGCTGTTTTTTTCTCAGTATCCCTGCTCTCCATCGCGCGTACTGGCTTTGGAAGTGCCTGGGGGCCGACACGCCCATAAAGCCTTAATTGAACAGCGCAGAACTCCTGAACGGTGCTGTTATAAGGCTTTATAGACACATAATATGGCATACCGGACTGTTTCTATACAACAAAAAAACAGTGAAACAAGGGAGTAAACACATTTCCATTAAAATGTTAAAGGATGTAGGGATGACAGTGCCAAAAGTAGAGAAACAAGTGTAGTGTATATATATGCAGCAATACAGGGAATGAGAGACTATATTTATATGCAGCAAGACAGAGGATGAAGGCAGTATATTATATGCACCAAGACAGGGGATGAGGGCATGCAACAATAATAACATGCGTAACCCCTCCCTACATCTTTCATTATGGGGTTACGCATGTTATTTTTGTTGCATGCCCTCATCCCCTGTCTTGGTGCATATAATATACTCCCTTCATCCTCTGTCTTGCTGCATATAAATATTGTCTCTCGTTCTCTGTATTGCTGCATATATATGCACTACACCTGTTTCTCTACTTTTTGGCACTGTCATCCCTACATCCTTTAACATTTTAATGGAAATGTTTTTACTCCCTTTATAGGATTGTGTGGCCCCCATTAATAATACATTGCCTGAGGCTATTTTTGTTTATTTTACAAGAAGTACATTGTTTACAAAATTTTTAACATGACGATGCACTACCCACAGTGGAACTACATCACTGTACCAAGTTTCATGTTTAGATGTGTTACCGTTAGTGAGTTACGCCTGTTAAAGTGGAAGAAGAAGAAGAAGATGAAGAATTTACAAAATAGACTTTTGATAATTTAATACCTTTCTCATGCATCAAATTATACCATTTTATAATCACAGTTAGTTTCTGGGTATAGTTATACATTCATGTTAATAGAAGTCCAGTAGGTAGCAAACTGAAAGTGAAAGTGATGAAAAACCTTATATATGGTTTTCAATGGGGATAGACCATAGCAATCCCTATATACACAATACTACCGTACTGTGTGATAATCTTGCAAATCTGCACATGATTTTTATCAACTTTCCCTCATCTTCCTCCCAAGCACTCACTTACTCATTGACCCTACCACAGTGTCCATATTAGAGTGAATACAAATCCACCCTATGCCTATATGGCAGTACAAAGTATCACACTTAGCTAATGTGCTTACACTACACATGTTTATTTTTTGATGCTTATCAATCTGCCATATATGTAATGCTACATACATGCTGTATTTATTGGTATGGTACTTGTTCTAAAGCATGTTGTGGTAGAAAGTGCTGATACATACGTAAACATGAAACCAAGAATCGTGTGGATATATCTTGTTGTAGTGAGATATGACGTGTCAGTGAGATAATACGTAAACATTGGAGGTTCACATGCCATTTGAATACGAGTACCTAATTCTCTATGTAGGGAAATCTTGGTAACTTGTATATCAATATGGATCATATGCACGAGGAAGTGTGAAGGCATTATTAATCAACAAACACCAACTCCATGTCATATATGTACCAAATATAAACAGATAGCAATGATGACATAGACAGTGTCCAAAAGGAGTTGTATTATCATCCCTTTACAATACTCAATATACTAACTTACTGTCAATATTGTCCAAATTTGGATTGATGGTAATGAATAAAGCTCTATTGCCGACGACATTACTACCTTGTAATTCAACAATGAAGGACTCTGACACCTCCACAATATCATCATCGATGATTGTTATGGGATAGCATATTTGGGTCGCACTGTCACCCTCTGTGAATGTTATATCAACATCCACTGGAATGTAGTCTTCACCAGCTACATGTATATAAAATAATACTCATTCAATGAATGCTCTTCACTTACTCGACTACAAAGGTACATACAAACATATTTTATGTACTATTTACTACACTATAAACAGAATAATTTGATAGTTAAATAAGTACTGTGATGCTATAGTGTGGATGTTTTTCCCGTAAAAAGTACCTCGCCCCTTATTTGTGATCTTGGGGCTGTCTACATTTGAGTCACAACTAACTCAGTTACTGGTAACCACTTAGTTTTTGCAAACTGTGTAGAATCTAATGTCTGGAGTGGGGTGTCTACCCAGAC
Organism: Theonella swinhoei; assembly: GCA_963970385.1. Classification (NCBI taxonomy): domain Eukaryota; kingdom Metazoa; phylum Porifera; class Demospongiae; order Tetractinellida; family Theonellidae; genus Theonella; species Theonella swinhoei. The sequence goes on along the minus strand of OZ019949.1, from coordinate 2,446,117 downwards.
CCCTCTGAATGTAGAGGACACAGGCAGAGAACCTGGGGGGCAGGGGGGGCTTGAACCCCCCCCCCCCACTTTCTGATAAGGGGGGGCTGAGCCCCCCAAATTGGAGGTTGTCATGAAGAACATATTAAAATTGCTTGTTCAGAATGAATGTATATAATAATAAATAACCCCCCAACTTCAAGAATGCCGAGCCCCCCCCCCCCCCACTTTTGACATGCTGTCTCTGCCTCTGGAGGACAATGTATATGCCCTGCAGAACTATTACCAAATCATGTCCCATTTTGAATTGCTACAAAAGTATGCATGCACCACAGAAATAATAAGTGAAGGATTTATAATACTGTACCTTTAGCAGTGTTATCCCTGCTCAGTAGTCTAACAGTTGTTGTATCGCTCCCCAAAAAATTAGCACATGCAACTACTGACGCGTTGTCCTCTTCGACAATGGGAGGGTCAATAGTGAGCTGCACAACTGTGGAGAATACACGCCATTGATTAAAGGTGGATGACTGAGCGCATGTAGACGGTATATATATGTCTACTTACTTGCATTCTGTCCAGGAATGATGACCAGGAGACTCAACACGCCCAGTGTAAGGAGACTGTAGAGCAACATATTCCTTGAATATCTAACAATGCGGTTGTACAAGAAAGCGTTGACTAATTCACTGACTGTGAGTACTAGCATCCGTTAACGTTGAGATAGCGCGCGCGCTATAAGAAGCCTCAAGATATTCGGGTAGATGGCATATATAAACTGTATCCACAATCACGCATGCGTAACTAGCCATGCCCTAGCCAGCCCGTAACGCCCCCGTCACAAACCAAGGCACCGAGAGGCAAATTACCTAGATGGTTGTTACCCCCCAAACCCCTCCCAGGCTGGGGGGGCTGCGCATGGGCGCTTGGTTTATATATACCATTAACTGATATTCGACAGGGAATCTCCAGGATAACCTACAGGTATATAGATGCGTGGGCAGTAGTTGCTATACCAAAGCCAAATACGTATGCACTGCAGTGGATACGTATTTGGCTTTGGTATAGCAACTTAATAAGGGGATAATCTGATCCCGTGCTACGAATAAACTGTCGTTGTTTACTGTAGCATGGGATTAAAGTATCTCCTTATAATATCCACTACAGTCCATATGTGGCTCTGATTGGTGTAATCAAATTGCTATAGCATGTGAGCATGTTCACAGTGCATGTCAATATGAGATCATATCCAGCTGTACCACTGTACATACCAGTAATAGTCACAATTGGATTTGGAAGATCTGCAAGAGAGTGAAAATATCAACAATATTTATTTTACTTCAAAAATTCAATACCATGAACAGAAAGATATGTATCAGTAGCAGAAGTCCATGAACACATTGACTCATATGGACCAACATAGAGAGAGATATTAGCTGTGATTGGGCCACTATCTGAGGTGGTAGTAGGTGAGTAGGTGAGGGAGGCTGTGTAGCTGTCTCCACTACCACTGACAACAGAGATAGTACAAGTGTCATTGGCTATGACATCATTTCCTCTGGACCAAGTGACTTTTGGTGTTGTTTTCACTCTCATAGATCTGAGTGAAATATCAACACTTAGTTTAAACTTCGTTACAGCATACACAGTATCTCTGTGACTTCCTTTGATTTCCATATTAGACTGCGGTACTGTACGTAGAAAAGAATTGTGCATCATTAATAATAGTCATGTGATATGACACCTCACTATCACTCAGAAGAAGTCACTCACTTGGACTATTAACTCTGACATATGCAAAAAGCCTCTGCAGTTTTTACATTAATAGGTGTTATATTGATGGTAGTCCGGCAGATATAATCCCCTTGATGTGATGTACAGAGAGGAATGAATGTCAGTGTCCTCATACTCATGACTCCACTGTGAGTAGTGTTTCCCATTCTTATTGTCCACACTGCCTTCACAATCACTCCACTGTACTGTGGACTCAACTGTAAGATACTCTACTACTGTCACAGTACACGTCAAATTGAAATCCTCTGCACCTGTTCCTTCTAAAGAAATAGATGGAAGACCTCCTATATTCACAACAAGTGCTGGAAGATCTGTATATATAAGATAAATGAAGCTTTGATAGCATGGAATAATGATAGCTACTCACCTTCAACTGTGACCATCACTGTATTAGTCACTGTCTCTATATTCACGTATGTGGACTCATCAGATGGACTGACATTGGCAGTGATGTTGCCACTATCGGAGATGGTAATAGGTGAATAGGTGAGGGAGGCTGTGTATCTGTCTCCACCACCACTGACAGAAGAGACTGTAGTACGAGTGTCACTAGCTATGACATTATTCCCTCTCCTCCAAGTAATATCCAGTGATATGTATCTATTCACTCCACTCAAAGAGATGTCAGCAGTCAACACAAACTCAGTCCCAGCATATACAGTACCACTGCGACTTTTGGTGATGGTCACATTAGCCTGAGCTGAAAAGAATATGCAGTCTATGAATTATCCTCAAACCTTTCAAGTTTTCTTACCACGTATCAACACTGACATGAACACTATCAAGAGATGCATCAACATGTACCTTGTTCCACTCGACTGATGCCCGTCCAGATAAAAATGAACACTAACCACACAACAATCATAGTCAGCTATAATCATGTCTATATCCACCTTTAACAAGGACGAACACTTGCAATGCACTCAAACAAGTCAGATTTATACACAGGTGAAATACTCTGCAGAAACCGAAGTTATTTTTGATAGTTGTGTCATTGGGACAAGCGTGAGCCTCTTCGGCGGCCCAGGCCTCTCTACTACTAGCCCCTCCGGCGGCCTCATACTCTAATTAGATGTTTGCTATGCGAAGTCATCTCGACGCGCCCCCAGTGCACGGCGCGTGCGCGCGTGCGCATGCGTTATTAATGTACGCATGAGCATTTGGGCCATGACACAATAATGAACAGACAAGTTGGGTAGGCTATAATATTAACCATACAAACAGTTTAAAAAACTAATAGTCACTCCTAGTAAAATCAATGTCAATGACGACAGTATATTATTTCCTGTAGACAAATAAGAGAGTGGCAAACTGTTTATATGTTCAAACCACCACACAAAATATTACAGTACATTGAAGTTAGATGATATAGGCCAATATTCACTTCAGTTTACAGTAGATAGTGTAGAATAAGAAAGATGGGGGCAGGCAGCATCATGCTATAGTGTATGTACATACACCACCAACTATGATTACACCAAGCCCCAGTCCCCCATGCCCATTGGCTCCTATGCAACTATATCATCACTCACATTACACTTTTCAACAATACCTGAGCATGTTGGTTCTTCTTCTGACCATATTCCTTCATCACATATTCTGACATCAGTTCCCCGCTACTAGTTCAAGGCCATCTTCACAGCTGTACATTGCTGTGAGTCCATCACTCACCACAGTGCCACTAGGAGGATCGGTCAGCTCAGGACATATATCTGCATGTATGCATTTAAAAGAACAATATAATCATGGTACATAAAAGCAAGTGTGTATAATATTTGACGACCAATTATCTATATTCAACTCTGTTGCCATATTGAAGTTATATTATCCAAATTACTCAGGCCTCTTTCTATACATGACCTTGACCCACACTAAAGTTGTAATGCAGCACATACCATAAGGAGGTATTGATCCTTCATATTACTTCTGAATCAGTGTATACTCAAAGACATTGTATTGTGTTTGAACTCACCATCCACACAGCGTAGCTCAGTTCCTGCCCATTGTGCATTCTGAAGGCAAGTCCTCTGGTCCCTCCCAAATAGCCGGTAGCCCTGTTCACAGGAGTAATTTGCTACTGATCCCTCAGTTGTGCCTTCTAGTGTCACATGCCCATTAGCAGGATTGGAGAGGTTGCTACATATAGGACCGTATGTGTGTATTGCAAGTGGAAGAAGAATAGTACATACGCTTTACAAGAACTGACCTCTTTCATATGCCTTTCCATACATAATATTGCTTTGGATAAGAAAAGGGTTGGGAATAAGATGGAGAAACTATCCAAGACTACATAATGCATTTATAATCACAAAGACATGCTTTACCTAGCCTTCTAAGTCACTATACATACCATGTTGGGTAGGCACATAATATCATTATAGTCTCATCGTGACAGGCTTTCCACATGTGTCTACATACATGACATATTGACAACAAACAACAAAGCTTAAAGTTTAGAGCTATTATACATGAAGTCAATAAACATACTGCACTATTAAACCGTCTGAAAAGAAGTAAACTTACGAATAATGAGTTTGGTGTGTCACCAGACACTGCAAGAGAGCGGCCACGCTCAAAATTGCCAAGAAAGAAGTTAACCTTTCAAAGTAAGACAATTTCTATACACAATATTAGTAATTTTGAGTGTTCTTTGTAGGTCCACCAAGAGTATCCTCCGATGATAGCCAGCATATCCTGATAGCTGCTTCACCTGTCGCTCTTAGTTCAAAAACACTGAAGGTTAGACCTCATGAAATGCAATAATAATTACTTTTAACGTTCCACACAGTAACTGTTCACAGAGAGAACATAAAATCCCCAAGAAAAATTGTAACAGTAACATTTAGTCCATAGTGTACGTTCACTTGAATGATTGTAGTACTGTGTAAATGTGCAGCTCACAGTATCAACACCCAGTCAAGCAGCACCATTCGCCAAGACAGTAGGAGAAATTGAAAGAAGAATAGTTCGAGCATTACTTGGTGGTCATCCACCATCTATTGACAAAGCAATTAAGGCAATGGACAAAGTACGAGAGGCAGTCTTTACTCTTTTCTTGGATGCCATTAATCTTGAGCGTAACGCCTTGTGTAAGAAGTCAACCAACACTCCCACTAATTTCAGAAGGATATACCTCTAGCTCAGATAGTCAACTTTAAATGGCTAGAATTAGTCAAAGAATTGGAGGCCAGAACTCCACTGTTGTTCAGAATCTTGTCCACCATTGCAGAACGTAATGACCACAGGAATAACAGAAAGGTTGGGGTTCTCATCATCCTGGGATTTGTACTGTAGCTGCAATGCCATCTGTCAGACATTCAATGTAGAATCTGGTGTCCCATATGGTACTCATGCACACTCAACAAGATCAGATACTCAGGATGTTGCAAAAGTCGTAGGTGTGGTAATGCAGAGTAAACTTCTCACTCCTACTGTTGGAAGGAGACATAGTGCATTTCCTAAACTTCATCTCGATCCATTACACAAGTAGGATATACAAAAGGCTAAAAGCTGGATAGAAAGAAAAAAGAAAGAACATTTAAAGTACAGGGGAAACTTCTGTGATAACAGAGAAGAAAGTGATTCGGATGCATCAGATTAACATTGAGATCTACCCCCCCCCCCCCCCCCCCCACACACACACACACACACAAACACAATCACATAATGTTCATAATATAAAAATTATCTAATGTTCTTTGCACAAATGTCACAATATTTGTTAGGATCTTCACCTGGCTTGGTACATGACAGGTCAAAGTAGATAAGAAGGCACTTTCGCCTACATTCAGCTAAATTCTCCAGGAAGCTCCTAACGTCATTGACTTCCTGCTCATGTATTGTAAGTGGTTCTTTAGTGAAGAGGCAATCAGACCGTTTCCAAAACACAATTGATTGAGCCCTACACCCACTTCGTCCTCTACGTCCACTTTACATCCTGAAGATTAATCCCCATGCCAAGAGCTGTTGTAGCAAAAACAACCCTGACTACACCACTAGGATCACGCAGACTCTTTAGGATGACATCCTTATTGTGTTGTGGAGTGTTGGAATGAAACATGCCGAATAACCTGTTATCACTGACTTGATCTGCACCAGGTGGGATTAAGATGCTGATCCCAAATTGTAGTGGAAATGAGCAAACAAATTAGTGCACATATTTAATGATTGGCAGTACGCGATCACCTGAGGAGTGTGAATCAAGTTTTCATGTTAAGAAACCAAGAGATCACGGAAATCATCTGCATCTCAAGACTTTCAATAATTTCTTTGCGAACATTTCTGGTAGCAGTTGCTGTACATGCCATACATGGAATACCAGGAGGTAACAGTGAATGTATCTCAGCAAGATGAGCATATGAGGGTCAAAAGTCTTTACTCCTGAAGAACAAACATGTACAACTTTTGACACAATAGGAACTACAAAGGGATGGCAACTGTTATTAGAATTTTTACACAAGAAATCATGGAGAGCTAAGAGATCGAGACACATGCATCACACAGTTTTGGGACAGAGATTAGTTTCTAGACTATATGATTCCCCTGTTTGTTCACATATTAATCTCTGTAACTTACCACTTAGAAATGCAGTGAGCTTCATCCACAACAATAGCCACAATTCTTTCAGATACCTTGGGATTCTCAACAGCATTCCTCCACTTAGACCTGACAAGAGATTCCGGTGTACAGAACAAGAGACTGTCACTACACAGACTACTCTCTGTCCGAAGGACGTCCCTAGAAATGCCACTACCACTTGAGATAATGATACTAGACTTTACGCCATTTGCTTCTCAGACTCTGGACTTGGTCAAACATCAGAGCAATCAGAGGGGTTATTACTAGCACTGCACTACTCTTCTGAGTCTCAGCTAGACCATTCTTATGATACATGACGAAAGGGAGGGCTTGGTAGCACAAACTCTTTCCGTAGCCAGTTGGGCAACTGGAAAACGCTGAAAGCGGGAACGAACGGAAACGGAAAACGGGAACGGAAACGCATAATTCATGTATTATCTGCACGTCTTTTCCTCATTGATTCAAAGACGGGTAACTGGAAAGGCTGAAGGGCTTACCTTAGCCTGCTGCAGATTAACAAGTGTAGCATGCATGCTAGAGGGCTTGCCTGACCGGATACAGCTACACGACACTACACCGAAACAGCATGCATCCAATGCAAAGCCACACCTTTAAATTAGTAGGTGAGAGATCAGAATATGAACACTGTACACACCAGATCAGAGTACATGGGCTCAGCAACAGTTGGCAGTTGCCCTAGCCAGTTGGCAGCCACACAAAAACATCGTTTCCTTCCTTAATAGATGAGCGCTGCTCCTCCTTCAGAGAAATCTGTGGTTTTCCTAGCTTTCCAAGGGCGTATGAAACTGCTTGGGAGAAGCTACGATTAGTATAGTACCCGACGCAGTACAACTAGCCATCTTCGCGGAACGGCAATGCCAAAAAAGGAATGTTGACGTCATCATCACACGGAAGATTACAAGAGTATCCAATTTTCCCAGAATTCTGGGAAATTACACGCGCGAACAGCAGTTACCAGGCGTTCCTTTTCCCCTCCCACCGAACGCTTGGGTACGAGGCTAACAAAAGAGTTAGGCCGCTGGATACACAGCTACAGTTTGTACTAGACTCATTTCTAATACCAACAGAACTCACTCAATTCAATAGCGTAGCTGCCTATCGTATTACAGAGCTGAACTAAAAGGCGAGGGGCTCGTTGCTAGTTTGTCACTAAGCAATCAAGTGTCAAGCGCATGAGCAAGCGGAAGTGATATCTGCGCATGAGCAATACACGTACGATATATGCGCTGGCGCGAAATTTAAATCAACAAGACCATTTATAGTACAAAGCATGTAGTTAAAATATCAAAGACAGTAATGAAGAAATGTGACTACACTAATCATGTCTTATAATAATAAAAGCAAACATATGGTAATAGAGGATGAGGGATAACAAAGAATGATCATTTGGTGTTAATGATGATCCATGAGGTGGGTCATGTGACACTCATGTGAACTACACTCAGTCACCTTCCATACTGGATGGGTGTGGTTCCTATGACTGAGATCTCTACACGTTCTGTAATCTCTACCACTGAGGAGTCTGGATATTGACGGTAGGACTCTGGAGTCAACATTATGTCAGGATTCTCAATGCAAGGATATAGACACACAAATCCTTCAAATTCTACCTTTAATGTATACACTGAATGATCCTCAACTCTCCCTCATCCTCTCACCTAATGCACTGCTCTTCTGGTTTGGGACATCTGCCACCACATCTCCCCACATCCACCATTCATTATCACCTAAAATGATCATGAGTAGATACAGAGGAGGGAGGGAGGGAGGGAAGGAGAGAGAGAGAGAGGGAAAGAGGAAGGGAGGGAGGGAGAAATGGAGGGTGGAGGGAGAGAGGAAGGGAGGTTTCCTTGTGATGGAACAGGACTACCCATACCAACCCACCATTGGTAATAGGTGTATGTACACTAACCAGTCAATACATCACATCATCTACTGTCACACTAATAGTAGTACTAGTTATCACTTACCCTCTACAAGACAGACACACATTTCTCCAAACCTCTCCCAACCTCACGTCCCAGTACCCTGTAACAGAAAATGAACTGTTTGAACTGAGGGAGAGGGGGGGGGGGATGGTGAAGGAAGGAAAGAGGAGAGGGAGGGGGAAGAGTAATGAAGTCCTAATTAGAGGGGCTCACTGTAATATTGATACAAACAATGTTGTTTACAACTTATGAGAATATTCAATTAGTATGGCAGTATGGGGGAATGGAGTATGGAGGTATGAACTCACTGGGTTGTAGACATCTTGTTTTCGAAGTCTACGACACCTTCCAGTCCCTCCAGTGACATGATGGAGTGACACTCACTTCACCATCTCCTGAAATGATCACGAGGAGGTACAGAAGAGGGAAGGAGGGACAGTAAGGGGGTCCTAATTAGAGGGGTTCCCTGTAATATTCATACCAACAAGTAAACAGGAACCTCTCTAATCACCTACTACTTACCAAGTACTATATGGAGGTGTCCTAATTAGTCATGTCCTGATTTCAGGGGGTACAGCTACACACATGGGAATTAGGACAACACACCCTGTCCTGTTCATCAACATGTCCACTTCAGGGAGTCCTCATTGGATACTTCTACTCTATATGTACACACAGTATACCTACCATGTCCCTCCCCTCCCTCCTCACAGTAATGGCCAGAAGATGTGGATCACAGCCTACCTCAATGGAGATGCTATTGGATACAAGACCCATTTCTCTGTGTTCTTTGTACTCATGAAGGGAGAATTGGACCCTCTCCTCAAATGCCCATTTCACTACAAGGTCAGTTGATGACTGTTTTAGTTTGACACATTTCAAGTATATATAGAGCTCTTCATCTGTCAAGAATTGGGTTAAAATGACAGCTGCTAATCATTGTTCCCTTGTGTTGTCTGTTTACCTCATCTCCTACCTTCCTTCTCTCTCCTCCCTCCATTCTTCCTCATGCTCTCTCCACCTTCATTTACATTCATTCATCTTCATCACTTCTCTCTCCCTCCCTCCATCCCTCTCTCTCCCTCTCTCTCATATGTCTGCGGCTATGATTGCGGTATTGTTAACTGGTTAGTATTTCATTTGTTATATTGTGTGAGAACATTTCCAATTCTTTAAGATTGGGACACAGACTGTGTGTCAACATATTATTAATTTTCCATTCAACAAGTGTTGTTTTCCCCACAGGTGGCTACCTCTAAGCCCCTCCCCCAGAGTACCCCACAGAAATCTAGGAGACTGTGAGGACTGGAGTTGTCGACAGTGGTCAGGAGTGACACTAGCCATTCCTTTCTGTTTCTTTGGGGGCAATTTCCACATTAGGAAAACCGTCTTGTAAAATAGCTTGTTAGTTACGTGCAGTAGCTTGTACAAAGCATGTTAATTATGTATTTTAGCTTGTACATAGTATGTTCATGTTAAGTATCCATTTTAGCTACCTCTCTCTCTCAATGTCAGTAGCCATGATTGTTAAGTGTAGAGACCCAGACTGGTGTGTTGTTGGGTATGGTAGGGAGTGGCCTTGTTCCATGTCGGCTATCATAGTTTTCCTTCTGTTTTTCTTTAAACTTCTTATTTGAGAGCCAGAAGTTTCATATGGCCATTGTGGTATGAATGTTTTGGCTGGCTGGGGGATATTAGAACTGATGGGTCTCCCCATCAGCAATTCTGCTGGCAATAACCAAAATGTTGTTTTCCCCATAGGTGGCTACCTCCAAGCCCACTCTACTTACAGTGGGAGATGCAACAGCAGGTGTGACTACTCGGTATCCATTTTGCCGACTTGACGTTGAGGAAATGTTATGGTCGCTGCTTATCCAAGTGCCATCGCTACATGACAGGTAGGAACAAGTTGATTTTTGGATATGATGTGTTTTTAATAAGAGGCTGAAGTTTGATGTGCACAAAAAATATTCGGACGGTATTTGTACAGGTGATTTTGTGGTGACGGTTTCATTAGCTTGTATACGACGGTAGTAAACAATACTGTGTAATGTATGATGAACTGTAACACATATTTAGTCATCTTTAGTCCCTCCATTCCAGTTCTGGTCCTTTTCTTCTGGGCAGTGGTGGCCTACAATGCCTAAGTGGTGACAAGCAAGGTGATCTTACGCCTGCTGCACGTTTTCTCTCTGATACCCAGAGAAGCGCAGATCTACTTGCAATGTTACATTCAGCAGGTCCACATTCAACATATTTGCTTTCACTGTCCACAACACCCATTTGTGATGCAGCAGTACACTCTGTATGTGTCGAAATAGGAACATGTACATGTGCTTAAATAGATTCCAACCCATTGTTTACACATGTATATACATTTCCTGGGTTACTGGGTGGACAACTGCATTTAGACTAACTGGACAGCTTGAACTGTAATCCCATGCCAGCTACTTGTTTGTGTGCCACAGAATACACATGCAGAACTGTGCTGAAAGTCAATGTTATTGCTGGGGTATTGAATTCACATTCCTACTCAGGGCCTCTTCTTGCACTCCTTTACTCTCTACTGGATACATCTAGCTAACATACATATCTGCCGATGAACATACCACTAGCCTGTTAAGCACTCTCATCAACTGTGTTCACCTCCCACAGCTTTTATTTGTGTGTGGACATGTTTGTGTGTGACCACTTCTCAGTGCATATGCAGCAATGTATTTGTTGTGACTGTAGGGTGTTGTAAACCATAAAGTAATGATGCTTACACAGTGGTGTGGGATATGGCACATTCTCACAATGAAGTATGCCTTTAATAGCAATTTTTGTCTTCACATAATACTGTATCAGTCCATATATGGATGTAACAATATGTTTTTCTTCCTTTTTCCCTCCTAGGTGTATTGGTAGGGTTAGACAGTAACTTACGAATGTCATCCCGACATAGTCGACACACTAGGCTGTCTTGTGTGAGGTGGAGCTGAGTGTAGGCTAGTTCCTGAGCCTCAGCATTCTTCCATGATTGTGGAACTGACACCTCAGTGTGTGGGACATTGCAGAGTGTTCACATGTCCTCTCCCACTGAGGATATATGAGCTGGTGCCGACTCCTTACCATCAACTATTTATTTTGGGTATAATATATAGCATTTAGCATTCGTAGAAGGGCCATACCTTGGTTAATTCTGTTGTTTCCTCTCTAGATTCACTGTTTATATAGTCCACGTCTTACAATTTTTGCGGTAACTTTGACCTCCAATATTTCAACATATATACACGATGGAACACGTTCATTTTTGTAGGAGAGCTAGCCCTACCAACGATATTTCTGTAGGTCAAATCACAAAATCCAACTCTTTGCATAAAAAATTTCGGACGGGTTTTGTGAACCTACTTTGAATTGCACCGTGCCCATGTAGCGCTTCCTTGCCAGCGTTTACAGCAGTGCTGCTAATTCATTTTTGTGATACAGGCAGCTAAACAGTGCTGGACTGTGGATGCATGATTTGGTAGGTGTATGTCACGTAGTTAAAAGGAATTATGATGTGAAGAAAAATGTATGAATAATTAATAAGAATGTTGATTGTGTCCTTAGGCTCCACTTCCGGTGCAAATAAAATTGTACGTGGTTCAATGGACTTCCGTTTATTTGGTGAAACGACAGTAGCCATGATTGTTAACTGTTCATATGATGTGCCCATCTTAATTATTTGCCTTCTTCGTTATTCCTCTCTCTCCCTTCTTCCGTCCCTCTCTCTCCCTCTCTCTCATGTGTCTGTGGCCATGACTGTTGTATTGTTAACTGGTTGGTATTCAAATTGTTACATGTTAAATGTTAACGAGGTATTGTTACTTTGTTGATATCATGTAAGTGATGTTCCCAATATGGGATGTGATATTATATCCAACCATATCATGTGGTTATTCATGTATGATGAGTAATGATGATGTGGTGTGGAGTAACTTGATGATGAGGTGGTCCGCATGTTGTGGTGATTGATGTAAACACTTGAATATTTCCCAGTGACTGGTGGTATATGTACATATACAGATTGACTGCCACTGTCTTTCCCTTCATTCTAATTGCTCTTCAGTCCTCATATACACTGTTCTATTGTGTAGTGTTCTCTCATTGAAGTAATCATGTTCATAGACTGTTGTAAGGTATATAGTTGTTTAGACAAAATAAATTCTGTCCATCACTGTACTATATTGTGTACACTGTATGGCATACTCCTTACACCTCTTGGGAAGTATCAGATTACCATATGTGATGGATATGTTCACAGTCAGAGCCTGTACTAACTGATGAGTGCACTCTTTACCTATAGCACCATTGTCAGACAAGTCCAGCACTTTTAGGGTAGAATTGTGATGTAGGGCCTGTGCTAGAGCTATTGCTCCAGCATCACTAATATTGTTATTAGACAAGTCCAGCACCTCCAGGGTAGAGTTATGATGGAGGGCTTGAGCTAGGGCTACTGCTACATCATCACAAATACTCTTCCTCATCAAACTGAGGGATGTGTCCTGACTACACCCAAGACCTAGCCTCACTATTGAAGCTTTCCTTTCTTCATCAAGTTGTGAATGAACATTGGTTACTCCAGCCCAGTCTGTTATACTCTTTAGCATGTTAGGATGGTACTTGATCATATGCCTCAGATTAACTATATCTTCTAAACATTCCAGACGAAATGGCAATTCCTCAAGCTTTTTCTCATGCAGTCTGGAGCAGTGGTGTATGGCCTCAGTCAGTTCTATTAGTCCTTGAGCACTGAATGTAACATGGCATATTCTGATATATTTCATTGTAGTACTCCTTGTGATGAACTGTACCAGAGACCTTGTGGCAGTAGTGGTGAATGTACACTTACAGTCAATATCCAGACTCTTCAGTGGTAGAGCTATATTGTCACTCAAACCCTTGGCTAATATATCAACATCTTCAAGTGTATCAATATTTAATTTAAGGTACTGCAGTGTAGTACTCCTTGTGATGATCTGTACCAGAGACCTTGTGGTAATAGTGGTGAATGTACACTTACAGTCAATATCTAGACTCTTCAGTGGTAGAGCTATATTGTCACTCAAGCCTTTAGCTAATATATCAACATCTTCAAGTGTATCAATATTTAATTTAAGGTACTGCAGTGTAGTACTCCTTGTGATGATCTGTACCAGAGACCTTGTGGCAGTAGTGGTGAATGTACACTTACAGTTAATATCCAGACTCTTCAGTTGTAGAGCTATATTGTCACTCAAACCTTTAACAGATATACTAAATGTAGCACTAACTATTTTAAGACGTTCAAGTCCATTGCTCCTTGTAATAGCATTTAAGACATGTTCTATGGCAGTAGTGGTGAATATACACTTGCAGTCAATATCCAGACTCTTTAGGGGTAGAGCTATATTGTCACTCAACCCTTTGACAAATATATTAACATCTTTAAGTGTATCAATATGTATTTTAAGGTACTGCAGTGTAGTACTCCTTGTGATGAACTGTGCCAGAGACCTTGTGGCAGTAGTGGTGAATGTACACTTACAGTCAATATTCAGACTCATCAGTGGTAGAGCTATATTGTCACTCAAACCTTTAGTAATTACCTCCATATCTTCGTTACTTACATGTGTACAAAATGCATGATTCTTTACATTCGGAGTGAGATGGAATTTCTTCAGAGATGTAGATAACAGTAATTTACCAATAGCTTCACATGTTTGGGTTCCTAGAGTGGTATCTTCACAACTTGAACTAATGATCAGTGCTTCCAGTGAAGAGAAAGAAAGGTCACAGGATATATTGAAGGCAGATTTACTATTATCTACTTGTAACTCCAGTATGCGTAGTGTAGAAAGGGGTTGTAGGGATAGAGAATTACCATTGTCAGGAATTTTTAAGCAATATAATTCCACCACATGAGAACTAAAGCCATTCACTAAAATATTCATGTTTTCTGATGTCATTGATGTAGTCTTCAATGAAGCTATTCTAGGGTTGCCATCAACACTTTTAGCTACATTCACAAGCATATGTAGTTTCTCTTCCTCTGGGTCTTCATCAAATGTCAATGACCACTTGCTATGACTGTGTGCAATGCAATAGCCAACAGAATAATATTCCAATGGAAGCATTCCTCTTGTGAAGGTAAAGCTTACTGTGTGGTTGTGGAGTAATGATTGGAGTAGCTCACTGTTCTGGGCTTCAAACAGCCAGTTGGTATGATGTGCACTAACACATACATCAGGTCTCATTGGATTGCAATATGGAGTCTGGTGTTCATCACTTTGCTCTACTCTAGGCTCTCCAAGTAAACTTCTCAATTCATCAGCAGTTACATTATTTAGTTTTGTAAGTCCAGCAAGAAACCTCAGCACTACTCTCAATCTACCATCCTTGTGTCTCTGAAAATGTTTCAGTTGCTCATCTGATGACATGGTAGAGATGAGGAAAGCAGCTAGAAACTCCTGAAATGTCAGATGGAGAAAATTGTGAGATGTTTTCTGTCCATCCATAAACAGCTGAGAAACCGACTGCATGAGACCAAGTGTTTCAAAATCATCAGGTATGTCAGAGAATATTAATTGTACACTTTTCCCACCCTCTCTGCAGACTCCCTCGTAGGCTGTCTTGCTGATTTCAAGCAATTGACTGTACACTTCTCCAGGTAGGTGTTCAAAGGACTCAACACTCCATTTCTGATGACTGTATTTTGAATTTCCACGGAGGTGGCAAAGCAGTAAGATTCGAGTTAGAGCTTGGTAGAGTTCAGTTATAGTTGTTGGTAGAACCCACTTGCTCTTCATGCTCTCTCTGTATATACTAACAACTATGGCAGCATTCAGAGGAATGTACATGCATGCTTTTATCTGTGGATATTTACCAATGTATGCCATTACATTATCAATATTCTTCTTTGTTTCTTCACTCACTTCATCTGGACCTCCTACACTCTGGTCAATGGCACTGACTGTCTTCTTACCCTCTCCTGTAAACACACTTGTCACATACTTTGTGATGTTCTCCTCTGTGAACCCCAATATTTCTACATGTTGGAATATCCTGTGCTTAATGTCTACTAGTAGATCACCGGTTGCCCAGGGTCGGCTGGTGACTAGTATGGTAGCTAGTGGTAACTGCTGGCCAAGAATCAGCTGTAAGAAAATGGAAGGCTCACTGCGTTGGGGACCTGGAAGTTCATCAAATCCCTCTAAGATTATCAGAGTATTACTTCCGAGACAGTCAACCAATTCAACTGCAAAATGACGACAAGTGTCTTCTGAAGGGTGATAGATGAGATCCCTCAGACTCTTGGCTCTGCTCATTCTCTCATCTCTCAGTCTGAAGAGCAGCACTAACTGATACTGCTGAGCAATCTCTCCTCTCTCCCACCTCCTACAGAACTCCCATGCAAATGTGGACTTCCCCACACCTGGAGCACCCTCCACTAGTACAATTCTTTTTGGAGCATTTGCTGGTAAGTCTCGAGCAATATCCTCAAAATATATCTTCCTCTTTCTTTTCATTATGACATCAACATTACCATCCTCTACCATAGCCCTCGTGTACTCATCTGCTTCCTCTTTACTCACTACACTTTCCCAATCAATACAAGCCAGATCAATGAATATCTTTGAAGGAGTTGGTGGCCATTTCAAAACATTAAGATTCTTCTCAATTTCACATTGCTTGTAACCAATTTTGATATAATGGACAAAGGCATCCATTGGTGACCTGAAGAGGGGACTCTTCCCTAAATGAGGTAGAGGCTCTGTCACTGACGAGCCAAAATCACTCCATCTCATCTTTTCTAATGCTACCCTCATCATATCTGCAAGATTCTCATAAGCAGGATCAGATGAAAACACACTAACAAATTTGTCAAACCAGTTCTTCTTGTTATGTGTTCTATTGTAGTGTGCAGTGAGAAGACTAAGTAGCTGCCCAGCCTTCTCCCCATTCCCTACTCCATGTTGACTGAGAACATCATCGGTAGCTCTTCTAGGGACAAATCCTAACTCAATGAATTTGTTAATAAAAAATGTCAGGTCACCACTGATAGTCTCTGTCAGTATTTCACTGTGTTGGTTGACTACATCAATGTATGGGGTATACTTGAGTGGGTGAGTGCCATACTGGGGACTACCATGAGCAACCCTACCTGGGAATTCCCATGCTTGTGAGTAGGGAAGGTAATGTGTGGAGGGTTGGTAATTCTCCCTATGGGGTGCCCCCCTTACTGCAAGACCCATCATATGTGTGGGGGGCTGGTAATTCTCCCCACTGGGTGGCCCCCTTACTGGTGCAAGACCCATCATATGTGTGGGGGGCTGGTAATCCTTCCAATGTGGCGGCCCCCTCACTTGACCCAACATTGGTGTGAGGGGCTGGAAATTCTCCCCATGGAGTAGCCCTTTCACTTGACCCAACATTGGTGTGGGGGGCTGGAAATTCTCCCCATGTGGTGGCCTCACTGGTGTCTGACCATACATTAGTGCAGGGGAATAGTAACTCTCTCTATATTGTGGCCCCCCCTGTTGGGGGGTCATTGACTGCTCCTCACCCAATGACCCCCTCACTGGCAATAAATCCTCACCTAACATCAGGGATGAGGAAGTGGGGGGGACTGAGGATACTGTACTAACTTGAGGAGCTACTGAGGTGGAAGGTTGTAGGTTGCGTATGTGGTCACGTTCTATCTTGCTGGCAAGGGTATACTCTCTTATTCTGAGTGCTCTCAAAGCTGTAACTATGTCACGCCATGTGAGAGGTGAGTCTTGTTTCAGTCTCTCTGAAATGATCTCACGTAACTGATCTTTAGATTTTCTGTAGTTGTGTTCAATATTACGAATTCGTGGACACTCCACCCCCAACTGGAGGCCTAGGTCAAAGCATTTTGAGGCTACTGGCTTGAGAGTGTTACAGAGGCGTGGTAGGTCATTGATAGTCAGTTCTTTTAAAGATTGGGTTGACTGGCTGGTGCGTGAATACCGATTGCCCATATCTAGAAGGGACAATTAAAATTTATATTCATATTGTGGTACAGTTTAGGTCCCACTCAGAGAGGGAATGGGTGACTGGCACTCACTGAAATGACATCATCACTGGCAGATTGTTTCACATATCTCAGGACACATGTCCTCAGATATATTGCTGCCATATATACCCACACTCTGTAGGATAACTGCAATATCCTACTTCTATATCATGGACACATCTATGGGATGGAATATGGATCTCAGACCTGCACAGGAGCTAGTAATGCTCCTTAGAAGGGATCACTTTATACTCTCTCTGGCAGTGTGTAAACCAATGACTTCATGTCATGTAGTTGTACACTAACACTCCACAGATAGCCCTACATCTGCAATAGTCCAACTAGGAACTTCAGTGTCTCAGTACACTGAGTATACTGAGATATGGGGTCAGGATATTACTGTATACTACCATATCAACATGCTATATTCTGTGATATTCTGTGCCTGTACAATTCTTTTGATACTCAGTTCAGCAATGGCCAGTCACATGATATTCACATGAAGATTGGAATGTATTAATTAAGAGGTGACCAGTTCGTGATCCAGGTCATATCCTCTGTACTTGTACATTACCTTGATAGCCAGACTCCTCCAGTCCAGGCAGAGCTAGTAGGACAGGAAGATAGAGTTAGACCAGACACCTACAGAGGAGGGAGGAATCATTTAATAAGCAGAGTGAGCACAGAGGTATATTCTACAAATAAGTCCAGTGCAAAATGTGTCTCCTAAATGGCAGTAACTGATTTGTTCCCATCACACTATCATGCATGACTAGAAATCAAATATGATAGTAGCTAAAATATTGCAAGACAGAAGCTGTGGACACAGGAAGGCAAATTGGAGACTGTAGCTATTATTAACCCTCGGCGCGCATGCGCAGGAGGGTTACTGTAGTTGTGTCTGTGTGTCTGTCTGTTGCGGTGGCCCTAAAGGTCGCGTAATGCGATGATGTCTATGCGACGATGTCGATGCGCCTATGCATGGACGATGTCGATGCGCCTATGGACGATGTCGATGCACCTATGGAAACAGGATATTCCACATGCGCTAACGTGCACGTGCTGATATATAAATGCGCACTTGCATGCATGCACAGTTGGCAGTACTGTAACAGCTGTTGTTCCAGTCTACAAGCTAAAAGCGAGGTACTTGCATGTTGACCACTGTTGACTATATATACTGAAGTAAACTATATGTGCTATATAGAACTAGTGTATATACTTCCAAAACAGTATGTGTGCAGATGTCCTGTCAAGAAATGACCCGGAAGTTGATCATAGGTTTAGCTATCGTTAATAAATCAACATGATGCATAAATTAATGCTAGGACTCGTACGGTTTCAGTATAAGAAGATTGAAGTAATCTTAGCATATTTCAGTTGGGTATGCATTATTGTTCGTGTAAAGATATATAATCCAGCACCACTCCCAGTTGAGGAACGCCTCTGCAGTTGTTGCCAAACCATAGAGGATGAGCTTCATTTTTTATGCATATGTCCCAAGTATTCTGATTTGAGAGAAGATCTAGAGTCTGCAGTACGACAATATTACCCAGGATATGCAGTTTTGAGCACAGACCAGAAGTTTTTGTTCCTACTACAGTCATCACATCCACAAGTTAACAACTCAGTAGCATTATATGTTTTAAATACAGACTTAATGACTGATAAGCCACCCTGGCTTATAGTGGTCTATAAAAATATTATTATTATTAACCCTCGGCGTGCATGCGCAGCGAGGGTTACGGTACTTGGTCGTGTGTGTGTGTGTGTGTGTGTGTGTGTGTGTGTGTGTGTGTGTGTGTGTGTGTGTGTGTGTGTGTGTGTGTGTGTGTGTGTGTGTGTGTGTGTGTGTGTGTGTGTGTGTGTGTGTGTGTCTGTCTGTCTGTCTGTTAAGTCACATCTCACTTCTGGGGCGTCTGTTCGACCTGAAAATACTGTCGTGTACTCAGCGAGCAACGGAGGTCAAAAAATTTGTGGGGTTTTCTTTGAAACCGCTCCGTTCAAGAGTTATGGCGTGAAACGAAAGCGAAAGAGCCAATTGCTAATTAGATCTAGCCTACTCTGGCTTACCCGCGATCAGGTATTCCTGTTCGATGTACAGCGAAGCACCAGTGGTTACTGCATGAGGGAGTACAAGCATGCATGGGTACTGTTCCAGTCAAAGCTATAGCGCTTCCAGCAGTGTACAGAGCCAACCTTGAGTTTCAATCGCACGTGCCTTTTCAGCATTCGCGCACGCGCGTTATAGATTCGCGCACGCGTAGACGCCGAGGGTTCTGCACTTTAGTGCATTCATTTTTATTATAATAATGATGTACGTACGTAGGTTGACTTGGCTTGTACGTAGGTTGACTTGGCTTGGCTTGCTCCTCAATAACAATTGCAACAGATTATCTGTACACTTTGTGCGTATTATGTGCTCGGTTTTCACATAATTATCTGGTCACATAATCAAATGCCTCAAGACAGGGGATGATGGCATGCAACAATAACACCATACACAACCCCAGGATGCAGAGAGGGGTTACGCATGTTATTGTTGTATGCCATCATCCCTTGTCTTGAGGCACTCTTTGGTACTCCCATCCTTAATCCTGTATATATAGGGGTCTAGCTTTCACTAAAGCACAAGATTTTCTGAGCACTTATCTCTAAGAATTAGACAAACTATAACTGCAGATGACTACACTGATGGGGAGGTGCAGTGGCGGATCTAGGATTTTGTAAAGGGGGTATATAGCTGATGTCGCGTCGCGCGCGCGTTTTAAAGCCACACCCAGTTAATTACATCATAATATGCGCGCGCGCGCGAATGACGACCTGTGTGCATACACGTCACCAGTTTCAGTTATAGAAAAGGGTACTAGAATTTACATGTAAGTGAAGACCGATATTCGCTGCGTAGGCGCTATAGGCGTACACGTCCGAATACTTATTGCTTGCTAGCGCTATTAAACGCACGCTCGCGTGCGAGACGAACGCAAATTAGCATGAAATCGAAGTACGTATGTCAGCTGCGCGTGTTAGTAAGATGTGAGCAATTTTACAGTCGCAGCAAAAGGGGGTTTCAGTGGAAACCTCTGAAACCCCCCTGGATCCGCCACTGAGGTGAGACTGGTAGGAGGAGAGTCAGAGTTTGAGGGAAGAGTGGAGGTGTGTCTCAATAGGAGGTGGGGCACTGTCAGTAGTGATGGATGGACACAAACCAACACTTGAGTTGTTTGTAATGAACTTGGCTATGATTTCTCTGGTGAGCATATTAGGATTAAAATATCTCAGACAATTGGTGTTCATGCTGTGACATATCACTGCACATACCGTAAATGTTGTACGTGCTTCTAATTTTGCGTGCGTACTCCCACTCGTGAACAATGTGCAGCAGTCAATTAGTAAGTGAATTCATGACCTCTGATATCCCAAGAGACATACCTTACCTCACAAGGATTAGCCCCATGTACTGTACAGTGTCATAAATTAATATGGAGTACTCCTCCATAGCATACACTCCCACCACTTATGTACTCTTCCTTGGGATAAATGAATACCAAGAGAGGTTAAAGTCATGCATTGTGCACTATTGTTGTGACAAGTAATAACAAGGATGGTTGCCTCAATGCATGAATGAATGGGATTTCATGTTATATATTTCCGACTTAATGTATATGGATCTAGTACCTCAACAGACATTCCTCCCCTCTCTCTACACAATCTACATAATACATTCTCATATGCACACACACTGGCCATTATTTTGGACCCACACAATATGTTCCACATCACATACTCTCTGACCCCTACCTTAGAGTCCCAGTCACAGGACACTGGTTGTACCAGAGGCCCAGGACAGAGTAAGGCTGTGAGGGAGAGAGACATGCAGTAGGTCCATAACTCAGGTTAATACCTTCATCAAACAGATTATGACACATGCCTAGAGCTATTAATTGCAGTGTATCCACAAGTAGTGTAGACATGTACATACTGTGTCAGTGTTCTATCTAGGATTTTTGGTTTGGGGGGGAAGCTGTGAGGTGTGCTAGCACCAAGCAGAGTAGGGGGGTCCGGGGGCATCCTCCCCCGGAAAATTACATTGCCAGAGATGCAATCTAGTGCAAAGAGCCAGTTTATTGGGTGCACAAATAAACATGAAGTCAAACAGACTAGGTTACTGCAAGCATACAAGCTACACTAACAGGGGGGGAAGCTTGAATGTTTGGGGGAGAAGTTGGGGTGTTTGGGGGGGAAGCTTCCCCCCTGCCCCCCCCCCCCCCCCCCCCCCACTGGATAGAACCCTGTGTGTGTACAGAGATAATGTCTCACAGAACAGTCTCAACCTAAGACCACTATAATGACATTACTTGTTTTCTCATCACTCAGTATAACACCAGGTGGTTCTAGTCTCATCATACGTAAGTAAAAGGGAACTGCGTGACATTTATACCATAAGTAAACCTGACAGGCCAGGTATACATACATCGTACTCCGCGACAGGTCTATTACTTAGTATGAACAGCGCAAGCTGTAGTCGCAGTCCATGTGGAGATCGACCATCTAAAAAGACGCAATGCACTCAGTTGTGTGGGCGCACGCGATAGGCCTATGACGGGCAGTAAAAGCAAAAGGGGACGGCCTAACTCGACAGGCTAAACCTAGTACAACTCACTTAATTTACAGCAAAGCAGGGTAGTTCGACTTCATCAGTCTGAGAGTTACGCCACAGGCATCATCAGTCTGTCCGCTAACTCAGGTACTCCCACTCACTTAAAGCATGCGCAGTAAGAATGTACTTAGGTCATAGCGGGAAATTCAAAGTTTGTCCACAACAATATGTAGTGACTATTTTCTTAATAGTACAAACAAAATTGACTACATACATAGAGAGAAATAACTAAACTTTAGACTACGGTAACTTTAAATCAACCAATCAGATTGCGTAGAGCGTGGAAAATAAATCCCGTATTTTCCACGCTACGTGGAGTATATTGAGACTTGAGGCTATGGCAACACACGCGCGCGTGCGCTGCACGTGTAAAGTGACATTACATGTACAGTGCAAAGTTTATTTGTAGCAGGGTGCAGCAGGTTATAAAGAATAGGTATATACAGTAAATACGGAGAGCCAGTTTGTCCCAGTCAGAGTCGGAGTCGAGGATCGGCTCTTCGCTTCTAGTAGAAGCTGTCGACATCGCCACTGTCACTGTCATCCTTCCCGAAGCGACCTCAGTAGTTCATCTGGGCATTTGATGTTCAAGCGTCTCTGTCTTACTTCAAACTCTTCCGTTACTATAGACGCTAGTTACTAAGCGTGTAGCCAATCTATAGTCTAAACCGGTTGACGCGTTTGCGTGAATTGCGTCTCTGAAGCCAACTGTTGCTAGGTATAGACGCTAGTTGTCAAATGTGTAGCCAATCAGAAATTCGCTGTAGTCTAAACCGGTTAGACGCACTCGTCATCGGGAAATACGGGATTTAGAAAGCCTCGGGCCCCTAGTAGCATCCTCGCTACGCTCGGACGCTACAGCTCAGGGCCCTTGGCTTTCTAAATCCCGTATTTCCCTCGACTCGGCGTCTAACCTATATATAGTCTGTTAATGTGGAAGGTACATGTATACAGAGATAAAGTAGTTGATATCGTTTGGTGTCAATTAATGATGCTGATCCATTGTATGAATGAAGTGAGTCATGTGACAGTCATGTGATCAGTGGCCACACTTGATTCACCTTCCATGCTGAATGTGTGCAGTATCTACTGGAGAGAAGGAACAGAGGAGGGAGGGAGAAAGGATGGAGAGGGAGGTTCACTATTTATAGGCAAGTACATGATTGTCACAAGCAAAGTGAGCCCATCTAGTTATACAATTGGACAATTTTCCTGTGTCTATCCATCGTTGTGTGCACATACTAAATATCCTTTTTTATGTCCATCATCCTGTGTAAACATGCATTTAATTTTCCATCTCCACTGACTAGGTGGGTTTGACCACAATTGTTGTGTTTGTCTTACGAAGAACGAAATATCTTAACAACTCAACACACACATACAACTGCAACGCACACAATATATTATATATATAAATAAAATGTAAATGCATTACGTAATACTCAAATGTGCACCATTACATAACATTACATCATACACCACAAGGTACAACAAATAATGGTACTACATACATCACAACAATGTTGAAGTATTCACACAATTAATAGTACCCATACCAACCCACCATTCATATCTCCCTCCTTTAACCCTTCCCTTCCTCCACATACCTGACAATAACACTAATCACTACATTGTAGATGACGTGGCCACACCCCTCAACTCCACCTCACTATGTCTCTCAATGACACACTCCAAATTCTTCAATAGACCACCTAATACAAATCCCACATCACAATCAACATCACGGTCATCAACAGGCCATACTCCATAGACACATGTCCTACACATGTATTCAAAAGTGATGGGACCCCTCTAACCCAGACACTAGTGGGTAGCTTCTTCATTTAACTGGTAGGAGTGGTATTGGCATTACGTCATTCAATATAAGCATGCCTCGCCGTAACCATAACCCTAGCCCTAACTCTAACCCTAGCCCTAACTCTAGCCTTAGTCATAGCCCCTAACATGGCCCTACCTAGAAAAGTCACAAGACCCGCTGACCATCCATCTGGACCCTTGGTAAGCAATCCATCCAGGCTGCACACATGCATTTCAAGAATGACGTAATCCCAACCCAGTTATTATAATATACAACTGTCAGTCTGTGTCTAGACCAGTCTTTCAGCTGCCAGTCCTCATCTACTACATCATGTTGTCTCAAGACAGACACACATTTCTGACATTTAAATTTGCCATCACATCTCCCCACATCCACCATTCATTAAACCCTAAAATAATAATGAGTTGGTGAAGAGGAGGGAGAGTGGGAGGGAGGGAGAGGGAGGGAGGGAGGGATTTTTTGTGCTGGAACAGGACAACCACAGGTCAGTACCCATACCAACCCACCATTGGCAATAGGTGTATGTACACTAACCAGTCAATACATCACATCATCTACTGTCACACTAATAGTAGTACTAGTTATCACTTACCCTCTACAAGACAGACACACATTTCTGGCTCTCCTCCAAACCTCTCCCAACCTCACGTCCCAGTACTCTGTAATGGAAGATGAACTGTTTGAACTGAGGGAGAGAGAGGGGGGATGGTGAAGGAAGGAGAGAGGAGAGGGAGGGGGAAGAGTAATAAAGTCCTAATTAGAGGGGTTCACTGTAATATTGATACAAACAATGTTGTTTACAACTCATGAGAATAGTATGGCAGTATGGGGGAATGGAGTATGGAGGTAAAAACTCACTGGGTGGTAGACATCTTGTTTTCTAAGTCTACGACACCTTCCAGTCTCTCCAGTGACATGATGGAGTGACACTCACTTCATCATCTCCTGAAATGATCATGAGAAGGTACAGAGGAGAGAGGGAGGGAGGGACAGTAAGGGAGTCCTAATTAGAGGGGTCCCCTGTAATATTCATACCAACGATCTGTATATATAAGATGAAAAGAAGCCTCAATAGCAATGAAATAATGATAGCTACTCACCTTCAACTGTGACCATCACAGTATTAGTCACTATCGCTATATTCATGTGTGTGGACTCATCAGATGGACTGACAGTGGCAGTGATCTGACCACTATCTGAGATGGTAATAGGTGAGTAGGTGAGGGAGGCTGTGTAGCTGTCTCCACTACAACTGACAGCAGAGACTGTAGTATGAGTGTCACTAGCTATGACATCATTTCCTCTACTCCAAGTAATATCCAGTGATATATCTCCATTCACTCCACTCAAAGAGATGTCAACAGTCAACACAAACTCAATCCCAGCATATATAGGAACATCGCGACTTTTGGTGATGGTCACATTAGCCTGAGCTGAAAAGAATTTGTAGTCTATTAATTATCCTCAAACATCTATCCTCTCTATATAAACATATCAACACTGACATGAACACTATTAAGACATGCATCGACATGTACCTCCTTCCACTTGACTGATACCCGTCCAGATGCAAATGAACGCCAACCACACAACAATCATAGTCAGCTACAACGTAGCTATATATTCCTTTTTGAACAAGGAGGAACACTTGCAATACACTCGAGCTCAAACATATACAGGTGAAATCCTCTGCAGAAACCGAAGGTTGAGAGTTGTGTCATTGGGGCGAGCGTGAGCCTCTCCGGCGCCTTCCAGCTAGGCCTCCCTACTACTAGCCCCTCCCGCGGCCTAATTAGATGTTTGCGCATGTGCGCAGTCGTCTTGACACGACGGCGCGTACCCGTGCGCATGCGCTAACGCTATGGTAATGTACGCATGCGCATTTCAAGTGTAATGTGCCATGACAACAATGAACAAACAGACAAAAGTAATATATATTGGCTAGGCTATAATATTAATCATACAAACAGTATAAACTAATAGTCACTCCTAGTAAAATCAACGTTAATGACGACAGCATATTAATTCCTGCAGAGAAATAAAAGAGTGGCAAACTGTTTATATGTTCACACAAAAATGTTACAATACAATAAATTTAGATGATATAGGCCCATATTCACTTCAGTTTACAGAAGTGTAGAATAAGAAAGATGGGCATCATGCTATAGTGTATGTACATAACACACGACCGACTATGATTACACAGCAAAGGACCCCAGTCCCCCGCGCTATGCAACTATACAATTATCACTCACATTATACTTTCAACCATACCTGAGCATGTTGGTTCTTCTTCTGACCATATTCCTTCTTCACATATTCTGACATCAGTTCCCACTAGTTCAAGCCCATCTTCACAGCTGTACATTGCTCTGACTCCATCACTCACCACAGTGCCACCAGGAGGATCAGTCAGCTCAGGACATATATCTGTATGCATTTAAAAGAACAATATAATCATGGTACATAAAAGCAAGTGTGTATAATATTTGACGACCAATTTTCTATATTCAACTCTGTTGCTATATATATTGAAGTTACTCAGGCTTCTTTCTGTACACGACATTGACCCACACTAAAGTAGTAATGCAGCACAGACCATAAGGAGGTATTGATCCTTCATATTACTTCTGAATCAGTATATACTCAAAGACATTGTATTGTGTTTGAACTCACTAGTACTATCCACACAGCGTGGCTCAGTTCCTGACCACTGTGCGTTCTGAAGGCAAGTCCTCTGGGACCTCCCAAGTAGCCGGTAGCCCTGTTCACAGGAGTAATTGGCTACTGATCCCTCAGTTGTGCCCTCTAGTGTCACATGACCATTAGCAGGACTGGAGAGGTTGCTACATAGTACTGTAAGTGTGTAATAGGTAGGAGGAAAGGGAAAAGATAAACATTCCTTACAAGAACCAAGTTATGTTTCATTTTTCTCGTAAGCATGCATGCATAATTCAAACACTTATGTATGAATAAGGAAAGGTTAAGATGGAGAGAATACATGTATCAGGCAGAAAGTCACAGAAAAACACGTGTATAAACACAACTAATACTAGAAATGAGGGAAGTATGAGGGGAAGTTGTTCTCAACACTACATGTGATTCTATTATGTCAACATCCACATAGCTCTCTGTAGGCGGGAATGCTGGCAGGTCATATATAGCAATAAGTACACATGATACAATTGAACTCAGACTTCTCATCAATGGTGTGTGCATGCATGTGAAAGTGTATAATATCTTTTATACCTACAGTAGATACACTATAGCTTTGTTGGTGCATATGTAGGATTATTGTGTCTCTAGAAACCTGTATGCATGTCCAGCCATGCACATCTAAGACTAGATAATGCATCACGAAGACATGCTTTACTTAGCCTAGCTTCTGAGTCACTATACACACATGTTAGGTGGGCACATAATATCATTAGAGTCTCATCGTGACAGGCTTTCCACATGTGTCTACACACATGACACATTGACAACAAACAACAAAGCTTAAATTTTGGAGCTATTATACCTGAAGTCAATAAATATACTGCACTATCAAAATATATTGACACAGATTGGTCTGAAAAGTATAATTTGGATCATTGGATCATTATGTGTATTATATGCATACAGATTAACAAAATCTGTAGTAAACAGGAGTAATATGATATACCTAGACAGAGTGGGGCATTTCCTGACCACATCCCATTGGGTTGACACACAACAACACTCATTCCCACTAGGACATGAGTTGTTGGGCAGGTGTACTCTGCCTGTGAGCCTTCATAGGTGGTTGTGGAGGTCACATCTCCTTGATCACTTGGTGGTGGAGGGGAACCACAATCTGCCACTGTTTGAAAGGAATATGTAATGGTACCTCAGCTACAATATTGACTATCACGATACAGATATTCTGAATACATGTAACTTTATGTGAGGTCTGTTTAGGCACACGACACTAAGAGTTATAAGATGAGGTTATTATTATAGGGATATACTTACAGCATTGTGGTTGCTGCCCGCTCCATCTACCATCAGAGCCACATTCTCTGGAGCTATCTCCAACCAGGACATAGCCATTGTCACACATATACTGAGCCTGAGAGCCTTCAGATCGATCAGTGAGGATCACCCTCCCATTATTTATGTCATTGAGGGTGGGGCAATTGACTGCACAAGGGCAGATGAATTGTAAGACAATGAAAAAAGATATAATTTTCACACTATTACAGATGTATATGAATCACAAGGACAATACAGCAGAGCCTATCAATAGGAATCAGTAGAGCTGTTTCTGACTATTCTATATACTCACCATCACCATCATCCATGATGACTATTGTGAATTCTCCTATTCCAATTACTTCATCTCGAGGATTTTGAGGTTCAGCTTTTAGTACCACCATCTCATTGGGTTCTCTCACATCATCATTGACGACTGTGACATTGATGCATTGAGTAACCCCTAGAGCCGTCAGCACTATTGCACCATTTGAACTGAGCACAAAGTCCTCCAGACCTGTAGAATATAGAAGTACATCAACACACCCCCAGATCATGTATGCACAGATATGCTGTAACAAAGTTTAAGTGTTTTGTAACAATCAAGGAGCTAGCAACAACAGAGTCACATGTACCTCCTTTAAACTAATGAGATTATACAATTATGCTATTATAGATGTACATATATGTACCTGCAGTTCCTCCTGTAGGTAAAATTGAGATGATTATTGTTCGTTCCAGTGTGAGGCTAGCGTCTGCTTCAGCTGTGATGCATATCTCTGTACTTGCTTCAGAATCTCCAGGGTTGGCCTCTTGTAGATTTTGAGTGTTAGTAGGGCTGAGCATCAGTGTTGTGTCTGAAAGGGAATATCGATGACATATGTAGTTGTCAACCATTACACACATCACATAATATATTAACTGACTTAGTAAGGCAATAGGAGCTGTACTACTATCAGATTTACACCCTCTCTTAGCTTCTTACATGCAACCTAACCTCCTATTATTCAGTAATAGGTAAGAGTGGACAATGAAGTGACACACATACTTACGATCATTATCTTCAATGTTGACTAGTACTGAATTCTCATCTCCAGATACAGACTCTGTCATGTCGAGGCGCAGTTGGAATTGCTCAGTTGTCTCAATCAGGTTGTCATCAATGATAGTAACACTCACACAGGCAGTGTCACCCACCATTGATCCATTACGAAACAAAAATTCCAGTTCCGTGTCACTGAAATCCAATCCTATGTTGAAATACAGATCTTGTGATGTTGACAGTCTTACACAGAGTGTATAGCTACACGTTCATGACGTATACATGCAGCTGTTACCACAATATAAACATTGAAATATTTGTGGATTGTATCTCTCTAGTGCTTTTGATGGAGGCTTCAATATTTTCCCCTGTTAAGGCATGAATCCCATAATGATTTTCATCATTGCTAAAATTCATTTAAATCCATCTATGCTCGTGAGTATGTGGTTAATATGATGACGATTCTATGGCAGTTAGTGTCGAACTTCTTAATTTCTATATGCAGAGTATAATTTCTTCAGATACAATTACAGTGGAACATCGTTAATGGGGACAACCCTATAATTTCATGCTTTACATAAGAAGCTTAGTGCCACAGCAGGGAATACCTAACATGTAGGAATTTCACTTTAAACTTGTTCACTTTAACAAAGCTTCATTGTATGCAGTTATAACCACTAACCTGCTCTAGCTGTACCAGCAATGGGAGATAGTCCAACTTTTACCCCATCAGTTTTCTCACTGTCAACACTTCCCTCTTCAATCACAAGACACACCTCCAATGACCCTACCCCCTCTTCAATGGAGTATCTGGGCAGCTGAAATGCCACCTTAATAGCTGCAGGATGGGAAATATATTTATGCCACACTTGCATATACATAACTATGTATCTGTAAAAGGGTACTTTTAGTCAACGAATAAGGCTGTGAAAGGGTATTTTAGTCAACAATAAGGCTATATAATTGTTGTCTAGTCAACAAACAAGGCTATGTAATTGTTGTCTACTCAGCAAACTAGGCTACATAATCTTTGCAGATCTGCACATGATTTTATCAACTTTCCCTCATCTTCCTCCCAAGCACTCACTTACTCATTGACCCTACCACACTGTCCATATTAGAGTGAATACAAATCCACCCTATATAATCGTTGCAAATCTGCACACATGATTTTATCAACTTTCCCTCATCTTCTTCCCAAGCACTCACTTACTCATTGACCCTACCACAGTGTCCATATTAGAGTGAATACAAATCCACCCTATGCCTATATGGCAGTACAAAGCACCACACTTAATGTGCTTACACTACACATGGTTATTTTTTATGCTTATCAATCTGCCATATACGTAATGCCTACATACATGCTGTATATATTGGTATGGTACTTGTTCTAAAGCATGTTGTGGTAGAAAGTGCTGATACATAAACATGCAACCAAGAATCGTGTGGATAAAGTATGGTCTTGTTGTAGTGAGATATGACGTGTCAGTGAG
The DNA here is from genome assembly GCA_963970385.1 of Theonella swinhoei. NCBI lineage: Eukaryota > Metazoa > Porifera > Demospongiae > Tetractinellida > Theonellidae > Theonella > Theonella swinhoei. Next base: position 2,415,746 of record OZ019949.1, on the reverse strand, counting down.
ATAATACGTAAACATTGGAGTTTCACATGCCATTTGAATATGGGTACCTATTCTCTATGTAGGGAAATCTTGGTAACTTGTATATCAATATGGCTCATATGTACGAGGAAGTGTGAAGGCATTATTAATCAACAAACACCAACTCCACGTCATATATGTACCAAATATAAACAGATAGCAATGATGACATAGACAGTGTCCAAAAGGAGTTGTATTATCATCCCTTTACGATACTAAATATACTAACTTACTGTCAATATTGTCCAAATTTGGATTGATGGTAATCAATAAAGCTCTATTGCCGACGACATTACTACCTTGTAATTCAACAGTGAAGGATTCTGACACCTCCACAATATCATCATCGATGATTGGTATGGGATGGCATGTTAGGGTCGGACTGTCACCCTCTGTGAATGTTATATCAACATCCACTGGAACGTAGTCTTCACCAGCTGCATTTATATAAAATATACATCTGAATGCTCTTCACTCACAGAGGCAGAGACAGCATGTCAAAAGTGGGGGGGGTCGGCGTTCATGAAATGGGGGGTTATTACTTTCATTCTGAATACATCTGGCATAGGGTATTAGTATTCTTCATGACAACTTCCAATTTTGGGGGGGCTCAGCCCCCCCTTATCAAAAAGTGGGGGGGCTCAAGCCCCCTCTACCCCCCCAGGTTCTCTGCCCCTGACTCACTACTACAAAAAGTGCATAAAAACGTATACTATTTACTACACTAAAGGGAGTAAAAACATTTCCATTAAAATGTTAAAGGATGTAGGGATGACAGTGCCAAAAAGTAGAGAAACAAGTGTAGTGTATATATATGCAGCAACACAGGGAATGAGAGACTATATTTATATGCAGCAAGACAGAGGATGAAGGCAGTACATTATATGCACCAAGACAGGGGATGAGGGCATGCAACAATAATAACATGCGTAACCCCATAATGAAAGATGTAGGGAGGGGTTACGCATGTTATTATTGTTGCATGCCCTCATCCCCTGTCTTGGTGCATATAATGTACTGCCTTCATCCTCTGTCTTGCTGCATATAAATATAGTCTCTCATTCCCTGTGTTGCTGCATATATATACACTACACTTGTTTCTCTACTTTTTGGCACTGTCATCCCTACATCCTTTAACATTTTAATGGAAATGTTTTTACTCCCTTGTTTCACTGGTTTTTTTTGTTGTATAGAAACAGTCGTATGCCATATTATGTATCTATAAGGCCTTATAACAGCACCGTTCAGGAGTTCTGCGCTGTTCATTATGGGCGTGTCGGCCCCCAGACACTTCCAAAGCCAGTACGCGCGATGGAGAGCGAGGATACTGAGAAAAAAACAGCAGATTCTGAGAACAGAGTCGATCAACACCTGTAACGCAAACCGAAGTTACACTAACCGATTTGCTGCACACCTATGCTGTAGCTCTTTCTTCGTACGACTATGCTGCGAGCTCGAATACGTGCACAAAATAAAAATGGCGTACAACAGAGAGGAAGTCTGTGGGCGTGGCTCTGTGTTGTACTTTACATAACCATTTTTTGGTGAAAGGCACTGCGCCGGCCAAAAAGAAACCGATTTGTGCAAAAATGAAGATAAATACTTAAGCTGATTTTGAGTTATGCCTGTTTACTGAAGAAGAAGAAGAAGAAGAAGATGTTGAAGAAATCGGGTTTTAGCAAAATCACGCATATCATTGTAGCGATGTATTTTACCACCTTTGAGGGTCTTATCGTGTATAGAAACACTCGTAGGCCATGTTATGTTTCTAAAAGGGCTTATAGCTGCCGCGTTGGAGAGTTATGAGCCGTTACATTTCTTAAGGCTTAATGGGCGTGTCGGCGCCATCCCTACATAGAGAGTCTACCGATTCTCTAATAAAAAGAACAATTTGATAGTTAAATAAGTACTGTGATGCTATAGTGTGGATATTTTTCCCATAAAAAGTACCTCGCCCCTTATTTGTGATCTTGGGGCTGTCTATATTTGAGTCACGACTAACTCAGTAGCTGGTAACCACTTTTTGTAAACTGTGTAAAATCTAATGTCTGGAGTGGGGTGTCTACCCAGACCCCTCTGAATGTAGAGGACAATGTATATGCCCTGCAGAACTATTACCAAATCATGTCCCACTTTGAATGCTACAAAAGTATGCATGCACCCTAGAAATAATAAGTACTGTACCTTTAGCAGTGTTATCCCTGCTCCGTAGTCTAACAGTTGTTGTATCACCCCCCAAAAAAGTAGCACATGCAACTACTGACGCGTTGTCCTCTTCGACAACGGGAGAGTCAATAGTGAGCTGCACAACTGTGGAGAATACACGCCATTGATTAGGGTGGACGCTGAGCGCATGTAGAACGTATCTACTTACTTGCATTCTGTCCAGGAATGATGACCAGGAGACTCAGCACACCCAGGGTAAGGAGACTGTAGGACAGCATATTCCTTGAATAACTAGCAGTAACTAATAATGCGGTTGTACAAGAAAGCGTTGACTAATTCACTGACTGATGACCACTTAGTGGAAATTGAGCACTAAAATTTAGCATCCGTTAACGTTGACAAAGCGCGCGCGCGCTATAAGAAGCCTCGTAAATCAAAGCTGCGTCAGCAGGGAATCTCCAGAATAACCTCAAAGTTCCGCGAGTATAAAGATGCGTGGGCAGTAGTTACTATATCATACGTAATCAGAGCCAAATACGTATGGCTGGAACAATCTGATCCCATACTACGAATAAACTTATATGTCGTTGTTTACTGTAGCATGGGGTTAAGTATCTCCTTATGATATCCACTACAGTCCATATGTGGCTCTGATTGGTGTAATCAAATTGGTATAGCATGTGAATTATAGTGTTACAGCCTTGCTACATTATGTGGACAACAGTGCTGATATTTGTTCTCAACACTGGAATAAAGGCTGTCTGCATATTCATAGCTTAACATATATACCCATAATGTACTGGTTCCAGCAAGCATTTTACATTCAGTAATTATAATCAGAGGCAGAAAAGTAAATATACAAACAGCAAATCATGATCATAAAATAATTAGAAGTACTATTACAATTGTGAGGCTGTAGTTAAAAATATGAATCAATGAATAGCTTCACTGTGTCTCATGTGCCATCAGGTCTCTTCTGAGAGTCATAGAGAGGATTTTGTGCGACATCCTCGTCACCTTTGATATACTCGTACACAGGATCGTCAAACTTCTCATCCTGAGACACATTGGCATATGTTAGTTCCTTGGAGTCGATGCTCGAGAAGCTTCCACTGCGGGTCGAGTGAGTCGACTGTCTGTGCAAGTCTGCCAAATTGACCAGTGGAAGGGACCCTGTGCGGGACATTTTTCCAGGCTCAAATGTAGTAGACGACTTGATGTCCATGTCACTATTGTAGTCGTATATTCCTCTTTTAAGACCAACAGATCTTGAGGGAAGTGTGCTAGCATAGGAATGAGTAGTGGAAAAACTTCTACTTGTGGAATATTGTCGATCAAGAGTGTTGTGTTCTTCGTCTCTGTCGCCCCTGTAATTAAATGTAAATTAGTTAATTTGTGATCATTTTCTAGGAGGAAATGTCTAATCAAGACATCACATATGAAATGAGAAAAACTTAACAAACAGGAAGTCTACATGATTTACTGTCTCTACCTTTCAGTCCCTGATATGATAAACTACCTATATATTTGCCCTGTTTTAAAAACGTATTGCTACTCATGTCCTAGTGCACTGCTCACTAGAGGCTTTATGGTTGTGGCATAGTATCAAATGGCTGGCCCGAAAGCCCCATACAACAGAAATATTGAAGGGGTTGTGCCGCCCCTTACAAAATATTTGAGGGGGAGGTAGCCCTCTCAGCCCCCCTTCCTATGCCTATGCTGCTTCCTTACTTGTGTTTGGAGCGTCTGCAGCAGATGTAGCATATGACTATGAGGAGTATCAAAACGAGGACAAGGATGATTCCTCCTGCCACACCTGCCCCTATAATCACCTCAATCGAGAGGCCATCATTATTAGATGTGTTGGCATCGTTAGTAGATGTGTTGCCATCGTCAGTAGATGTGTTGGTATTGTCAGATTTTGTGGATGGTTCACCAATTATGCATGCTCCTTGGACGTCGAGTGTCTCAATCTCTAAATCACAGGAAGAATCCATTTGTAATCGATTCCCTTGAATTGATATAGACTGTTCGTTTTCAATCCATTGTTGGAGGTAATATGTTAGATTTGTACAGTCGTGTGCTTCTATCCCCTGTAATTTGGCGCGGTAGATTACGTCCTGGGCATCGTTGTCAGTACACGTGAACTCGTTGTTGGACACATGTGTCTGAGGGAGGGAGCAGCCACACATTGCATTTAGGTAAGATACAGTTGCAACCGTGATGTCCGATAGCTTTGCAATGGTGGACTCAAACTGCAAGAAAGAGCATCAAAATAAACATACGTATATGTTGAGTGTACTAGTATAATTGTATATATTTACATATCTGTCCATGCTGTTTCAGTAACAAGCATGTGCATGCAGGCATGTTGACATGACATCAATTAATTTAACTCCACGATTATGTCATGTCCTAAGCATGCAGAACAGTCACATTATGTACATGAATGGACCACACAATATCTTAGTGAGCTTCTGTTGGGCCTGTATAAACGAGATCTGGAAGCTAAATACCAACATTAATTACACCAATGCAAATAGATGCACATTCTTTGTATACTCAATTGTCACACAGCAGCCATGCAGTAGCTCAGCTGGTGTCATAACATGTGTATGTACTTCAGCAACCCCCCCTCATGCCACCGTGACTGTGTGGGAGTGAGGGCTGATGATAGTATTCCACTCACCCTCCACTTGAGGCAGGAGTCGACCGGTCCAAGCACCAGCTGAATGTAGGTGTGGCATTGGGCTATATATAGAACAAACAGAGTTAGTACCTGAGACATTTATTGCTCTATAAATACTTGAAATACTTGACAGTCTTGCTATATCTACCTACATGTATTTGTATGAAACCTACACATACATAGCTACACACTTACATAGACTACGTGCAAGAATGCAGATACACACACACATACCTTCACAGGTGATGCCATCCCCAGCATTGCCTTCTTTACAGGTACAAGTGTAACTCCCTTCTGTGTCTTCACAGTCAGCATTTGGATGACATTTGTGTAAACCAGAAGCACATTCATCCACATCTGTAATGTATAGAAGCAGCTATATTTCTCTCCTAAGATAATTTACGTATGTGGATTTAGTGGTACATATAACTCTAGTATGACAATGAGGACTAAAGATCGAAAGTATCCTGATTTAACCTTATGTGTTGCATGCAGCAAGGGGTGTTCTAATTAGAGACCTTCAATCCACTCTATATGCACACATAATATTCAGCAAATAGACACTATTCTATAAACTAACTGTCGCAGGTTGTATTTCCATCTCCAGTAAAACCAGGCCGGCACTGACACATGAACCCTCCGTCAGTGTCATTACACACTGCATTCGAATGACACACAGTACCACTCTCTACACACTCATCTGTATCTGGAAATACACAGAGCATATAGTAAGGCATAACACTTCATGATGGAGGTCTACTGTTTTGTGCTTACTTGAACAAGTGATTCCGTCTCCTTCAAAGCCAATGTCACAGGTACATGTGAAACTTCCATCCACGTTAGAACACTTGGCATTTGGATGGCAGTTATGTAGACCCCCTTCACACTCATCGACATCTGAAGAACCATCATCATGACAATATTGTTACTGTATTAATACTTTACATTTCATGCATACCAACACTTGCATGAATTAAACATAAACTGCCCATAACTACATGTATAGATCAAACCTTGGTGCATATACCGTAAATATTGTAGGGTTATTTTAGCCCTTGTGTAGTTATTTCTGTTCGTCTATGACACTTGTTGGTACAACTGAGACAACCATGCAAGGGTTAAAGCAACCATAACATTTTAGTGTGTAATTTAAAGAATGTACATACACTATGTATATGTACATGTATTGAGTTTGCTTACCATCACAGTCCTTTCTGTTCTGAGAGAGAGTGTACCCAGCATTACAACTACAGTTCCTTCCTCCTTCATAATTATTACAGGAGTGGGCACACCCACCATTTTCTGTGTCACACTCATTCACATCTGTGTGTGTGTACACATAACACAGCTATGTGTGAGTTCTTGCAGTACCATGATATTAACATACTATGTACTTCTATTTGAGGCGAAATTATCGATGCAATCATTTACGCCACTTAGTTAACATCCATTTATGCACTCGATTCATGGACACACATGTTTATGCAGCATAATGAAATTCAATACTCCATTTGCATACTCTTAATTAAACCACCCACTTCAACTAATGAGGCGTAGAAATGTGTTCCTAATATGCATTGGGTGTGTTAATATGGATATCCGGAGTCTAGAAATTTGGCTCACTGAAATTGTTACAATCAACAATAGTGTTGTTAAAATAACCAAACCAAGTAATGGGGAGTCCCTTCATTAATTGAGTACAAACATGCTGACTATGTTGTGTATGATGCAATATGTGCCTATGTATATATCACATGATGTATGTGGGCAAATACCTCGACAGAGGAATGGGTTGCTTTCCATTGGAGTGTATCCAGCGTAACATTCACAGCTGTAGTCTCCATCAGTGTCCCGACATATTTGCTCACACATACCATTACCACTTGCACATTCATTGACATCTGTTGACAGTAGAGAAACATTTACAATGATTTTACTGAGTAGAAACTCAAAACAATGTCTTGATAAAATGCATGTGTAGCAAGGGTTAGAGTACTTGGTCTGTGTCTGTGTGTGTGTGTGTGTGTGTGTGTGTGTGTGTGTGTGTGTGTGTGTGTGTGTGTGTGTGTGTGTGTGTGTGTGTGTGTGTGTGTGTGTGTGTGTGTGTGTGTGTGTGTGTGTGTGTGTGTGTGTGTGTGTGTGTGTGTGTGTGTGTGTGTGTGTGTGTGTCTGTCTGTCTTGATGTCCTAATTCTCAGACACAGTTGCTTATAAGTTTAAATAAAGGTACTAATGGCTTTGGTGCAACACAGAGCAGACCTTTATAAGAATGGAATTTCCTATAAATGCTTCATTCAAAAGTTAGAGCTTGTTATGAGATATATGAATCTGTTATAGAGACTGATTCCTTACTCTCACAAACAGGTTGACTGCCAGTCCATGTCCCATTAGTATCACACAGCCGACTGCTGTCCCCCACCAGAATGTACCCTGACCCCAGACAGGAGTATGTGGCCTGAGACCCCAAAACCGTATTTGGTGTGTTTACTGCTCCATTGAGTGGGTCAGGGAGAACACCACAATCCACAGCTGTGGGGAAAAGATAGGTATTATAATTTTTGCAATATGGATCTTCAACTTTGAAGAGTTATTATTTTATAATGGTGCTTGTCATACACTAAATATTGCTAATTATTGTTGTTATTTTACATACGTTGGCAAGATGGTGGTTGGTTATTCCAGGATCCATTTGACAAGCACTGTCTAGTACTGTTTGGTCCCTCTAGAACATAGCCCAGGTTGCAGGTGTACATGGCCAGAGAGTTGTAATCCAGAGACTGATGGGATACCTGACCATTGGCAGGATCCATTAGAGGTGGACATGTCACAACTGGGAGGAGAGGAAGGAATAAGCTCACTCTGTCATAATTGAGGAATAAAAATTAAAACTAGCATAATCTTCGAGGAAACGTTAATAAACTGGTCATAGCACTTCACAAAGGTAAGTAACCAGAATGTTTCAGTCCATAGACCTTCTTCAGGTGGCATACAATGCAACTGAGCCTTAATGTTTCCTTGACACTGAGAATGTAGCAATGAATCTTTATGACATTAGCATAATGTTCTACAGTAATCCAATCTTCTGCATGAATTGTGCGTACCCAATCATACTGAGTCTTACTTTGACAGGTTGGTGCAGTCCCACTCCAAGTACCATCTATCTGGCATTGTCTCGTATCACTACCAACCACCATAAACCCTTCGTGACAGGTGTACTCAGCAGTGTTATTAAATATGAGACTGGAGGCAGACACATCTCCATTCAGAGGCCCCTGCAGCTCAGGACACACTATATCTGTGTACGTAAGATATTACTGATAACATACATACACCATAGATGATGTAACACTTAAGTAATGAATTACTTTATGTCAGGGAAAATTGTTATTCCAACACAAGAGCTTATAACTACTACATATCCACTCCTGCCAAATGTTTAGACTCGTAATCCATAAAAATATCAAACTTTGAAATTGACCTGTGGATGCTCAGCCAATAACAAATCTATGCTACATAAGTAAATTTTTGACTTACTTTCACATCGTGTTTGTTCTCCACTCCACAACCCATTTGGCTGGCAGGTCCTCTCTGCAGCCCCAAACAGCGTATACCCCTCAAAACAAGTGTACCTAACTGTTGTGCCTGCAGTAGTCTCAGTAGTTGAAAATATGCCAAACACAAATGGCGGCATTCCACAGTCAACCACTGCATGTGAATTCAGTATGCACATGAATCAATAAGAGATGCATACATGATGTCATTCTATATATGAGATTGTATAATGTGCACTAGAGAAGTTACGTACATTCACAAGTTGGTTCCACTCCCGACCATGTTGCATCTTCTTGACAAAGTCTGCTCTGAGGACCATTCCTCATGTAGTTTTCATCACATTCATACACTGCGACACTACCAAACACAGTGTGTGCCACGAGAACTTCGCCATCCATTGGATTTGTCAGGGCTCCACAGTCAACAGCTACGAGGACAGAATATATGGCTGTAATCTATCTCCCTCCCTCTCTCACTCCCTTCCTCTCTTCCTCACTCTCTCCTTCCCTTCCTCTCTCTATCACTCCCCTTTCCTCCCTCCCTCCTTGGTCTCCTCTCTCTTTAACTTTCCCTCATTCCCACAGATATTCATTGGATAAATCTTTCTTTGTGCAATTCACTTACGTCTACATGATGGAGAGCTTCCAGACCAAGTACCATCACTTTGACAAACCCTCTCTTGATTACCATCCAACATATAGCCACTGCTACAGTTGTATTTGGCCACACTGTTGTACACTGTTGGCATTGCACTGTATTCAACGTAACCATTCTCTGGTTCACTCAGTCCAGGACAAACAACAACTGTAGGTGGAGAAAACAGTATTAGCACTCAACAAGGTATGCAAACCCTAATATAGGATTGTATGTAGAGAGACCTGCATATAAGACTAACACTAGTAGTATTAATTGTGCAAGTAGTATTGCCTCGGCGAGAGGACTGCATGTAAGACTAACGCTAGTAGTGTATTGCGCAAGTAGTTATATAACATCAACAGAAACAATAATACTAGTCTAAATATTGTTTTTGGGTTGTTATTCAGGCAGCAGGGCTATATAGGGTGTGGTTTTCACTAAATGACTACTGTACATCAGATATTTCTACCAAGAATTTCAAACTTGACTCACTGTCACATTGGGGAGGTGGGTCCGACCACTCCCCACTGGCTTCACATGTCACCAACGCCACACCACTCAGCTGATATCCCACAATACAGGAGTAGTCTGCAGTGGACTGGTAGGTGGACCCAGACAGATCCACTTCACCATTTGTAGGATTTTCAAGAGGATCACAGGACACAACTATATGAAAGAATTAAACATGATGTATATAAATTGTTTAGGTGTATATTTTTTCCTCTCTAGGTCAAATTGGACAATTTATGTTCTTCCAATTGAGGCCTATGCTCCCACCCATCCTTACTACAGATATTACCTCCTATTTCCGAGTTGTTTAGAGATATATACAAGGTGCAAAAGCCACTCAATATCTTTTGAGTTATCTTGGTGCCTAGCTAGTACACTGAAGCGTTCATGAGATTTAATAACTTACTGTTGCAACTAGGGGAGCTACCAGACCACTCCGGTCCTGGCTCCTCACACATTCTCGTACTCTGCCCTTCCATATTATAGCCAGTGTCACATGTATAGGTGGCCACAGCATTTAACCCTGTCCCAGACACCATCACATTGCCATTTGGGGGACTGCTAAGTGCTCCACACACTATCTCTGAATATACGAGAGGAAATTATTATATTTAAGTAAGGCATGCAATAAGCATGAAAAAATCAACATACACAGTATGTAAGGCATTATTTGAAACCTTCATTATATATCTGATCACACAGTGATTCCTAAAGTTGTACTAGACCTGTAAGTATACTGTGTTTACCGATACACTGAGGAGTCTGGCCTGTCCACTCTCCAGTGGCCTGGCACCTTCTACTGGCTGTTCCTATCAGATTGAATCCAGAATCGCAGGAATAGGTAGCTTCAGAGTTAATAAGAGTACTGTCCAGGGTGAGTTGACCGTTTGCAGGAGGATCAAGTGTGCTACAACTAATAACTGCAGAGGGAGAAGGATGACAATGTTTTTAGTGCAGATGTAAGAGTAGTATGCCAGTATGAATACTGACTAGTGTGGTAATGCTCAAACAACCGACAAGGGTACATGTGTATAAGACCGCATTTACGATCCCAACACAACAGTGGTCCTTATGAACACACTACATGTGGTAGTTGCAAAGCTCAGACTGGATTTTTAAAATAGGAAAAGACATAGCACAGTACCATAATTAAAGCTAAGACATTTATGCGTATACATCTGCAACTACACAAGATTACTAAGCAAAAGATATAGCTATGTGTACAGTGCATGTATTAGTACCAACTGATTCATTCAACATAGCTCTTGTCATACATATACAGGAAGCGTTTTGTCCATTCTTCACTATTACTATACATACCCAAGCATTGTGGCTCAGATCCAGACCAGGTACCAGAGCTAAGGCAGGTTCTCTGCATGTCTCCATCCAACCGATAGTCCTCATCACAAGAGTAGGTGGCAACAGAATCGAACACTGTCCCAGTGATGTCAACTTCACCATTGTCAATGTCTGGTAAGGCCTCGCATGACACAACTGTATATAGCAAGAAGTGATCACCATTCCAGCCAGGGTTAACTGGAACTTAACACTCTCAGCTTTTGTATGGCTGCCTATTTGTTCAGTTGATGTATATGTAAGAGTATCTAAAGCAGAGTTTTGCTGGTGTAAATCCACCTTAGTTCCATACATGTATGAAATATATGCACACATGCAGTGCTTGGTACAATATATGGAGTGGAAATAGGATCTCAGTTGTTGTGGCTTCTGTTAAATGTTAGTGACTGGCAATGATATCTTGTCCATTACCCATCAAACACTGTAGGCTCTTTCTCATATTTGGCATTAAATAATGTAGTTCGCCAATGTCTTATGTGCACATAGCAGATCATAAGTCTGCATTTATAGCTTAATGATCCCAAGTTCATATAATGCTACAGCTAAACTTACTTTCACACTGTGGAGCACTGTTACTCCATTCACCACTAGCTTGACATTCCCGGGTCATATCGCCAACAAGATTGTAACCTTCTTCACATTCATATGTAGCCACAGACTGGTAGACTGTGCTAGGTGCAGTGGTCACCATTCCATTGGCTGGGGAATCCAGTTCACCGCAATCAACAGCTGCAGTAGAGGCAACAAATGTAACTATATAGCATCATAGTATAGACTGCACTAACAAAACTGTAAGAATGTCGTACATTCTATCAGTATGTAGGGATGGTGTTAACAGTCCATTACACTCCTGTTTTTATACCACAATCCCTACTTTTGATAGTACATGCACCTTGTGCACTGCCATCACTAGAGCATTTCTTTACTTCTGTAATAAAGCTATACCTGGGCAGGTTGGTGGACTTCCTGACCACTGTCCATCACACATACACACTCTCTCGCTGAGTCCTTCCACTCTATGTCCAGTAGTACACGTGTATGTTGCTGTACTACCAGCAATACTACCATCAGAAAACAGTACATTTCCATTGGAAGGGTTAGATAGACCTCCACAGTTGATGGCTGCAACACATTATATGTTCACATGGATAAAATATTAATATAGCTGAGCATACAACATATTCTAGTCAAATAGGATACGTACATATATGTATGTAACAATATTATTCATGTACTATATACGCAATTCTGATTACCAGGGCATTGAGGTGTGCTACCAGACCAGGTCCCTTCAGCAGTGCAGGTTCGTGTAGAATCCCCTATAGGATCACAACCACTACTACATGTATATTCTGCCACTGAGCCAAATGTTGTCGCACTATACTCGACTTGACCATTGGTAGGATCATCCAGAGCACCACAATCCATGACTGCAGTAATGAAATATTTAAACAATATGGGTAAATGAAGCCTCTAAAATTAAAACATCATCAACTTCTGATATGTAGGACTCTTCTCACATTTTTCTCTACCAAGTGCCAGTTTGTCTAAAACCTTAGATCAAGACACTTTCATGCATGGGATCTAGCCAGATTTGAGAGGATAGAACTTCTTATGAGTCAATAACATCCTATGCACCAACACTAGCCATCAAACAATTGACAGAAAACTGACTACCTTTCTGCCACTGAAGAGGTGGTCAAAACATTTGGCTAAATATATTACTGTGAATTGTTTGTCAGTCAGTGTTGGTGTTAGTATGAACCAAGCATCCTATGAGCCTATGAATAGAATACACATGTCGATCCAATATTGCACTGAACCCTATCATATCTGGTTTGTGATGCTTGAGGTGATTTGGTATTGTATATGTGATTCGAACCCAGCCAGCTGAGCTGCCTCGGTAGCTCAGTTGGTAAGAGCTACGCCTAGCAAGCGGACAGTCGTGGGTTCGAATCCCACCCGAGGCAGTTTTTTCTTTGAAAAATAACTGCCTTGGGCGAGTTGTGTTGTGTTGTGTTGCCTTGTCTTTCTTTCTCTCTAAGCATCTTATGGATAATTAAGTCATATACACATTAGCCATGTGAACATAACTTACTAATACAAGAGGGGGCATTTCCTGACCATGATCCATCAGACATACACTGTCGAGAGAGAGTACCACTGGGGAGGTAGCCAGTGTTACATGAGTACTCTGCCTCATCATTGAACCTTGTCCCAGTCAGTGACACCTGGCCATTCTCTGGGTGGCTCAGAATACCACAATCTACAGCTGTAAAGAATTTGGAAGAGAAAAAGAGGTTGATAGCTAACAGTAGAACATCAAGTCTAGAGCTGAAATCGATAGAACTGCTCCAAATACAATAATTATAGATATTTTCTTCTGCTTATGTAGATTTTTAGTACATATGTTTCAATGTATGTACACTCTATTGAAGTATATAGCTAACTTGTTCAACTGCATATTGTACTCACCAGTACATACAGGTTCACTGCCACTCCAAGCTCCTTCGGCACCACATGTTCTTGTCAAATCACCTGCAGTCAGTCTGTAGCCAGTGCTGCAGTTATAGAAGGCTCTGGATTGGTATTCTACTCCATTTGGAAGTTCAACGTCTCCATTGGGTGGCCTCTCCAGAGATGGACAGGTCACAACTGCAATGGCCAAAAAGATGAGCATATGAGAAGATGAAGTGTAGGAGTATTAAGTTGCATTGTTGTGTCCCTACCTCTGCAAGTGGGTGCAGTCCCTGACCACATTCCAAGTGCCAGGCATGTACGTGTATTGCCACCACTCAGCACATAGCCAGTGATACACGAGTATGTCGCCACACCAGAAAACTCAGTATGGGAAATGTCGACATTACCATTTGTGGGGTTATCCAGTGACCCACAGTCCACAGCTGTGAGAAATAGACAGTACAATCTTTTTGGAAAAACATGTGTATAGCACACTAAGAAGAAAAGGAAGGAAACCCACCTCACCAACCCACACAAGACATAAAATACATACACACAAGAGCAGGACACCAGATGCCCAGCCTTGAGAACTGGGAATGGTGGGTTAAAGTTTTATGTCAACTCTCCCACACATTGCTCTGCATAACCTTTGTTAGCTATAGTGGTGTACAATATACACACATAAACCTAATCTGTCTGATATAGCCACTGTGTCTTACCACAATCTGTATCATGTATTATGATGTGTTACTATATATTCTAAGTCATGACCTATGTGTTACTATTGTAGAGGTCTATGATCTAGTGTCACATTATGAAAACAGTGGATAGCATCATATATTGTGAATGTCTAAGTGCTTCCACTTGAACTCTAGGACTGTCATAATGACATACCATGGCTACATTTGTCTAGCTTCTGTGTTGAGTGACACTGGTTGTTGGTACCACCATGAGGAATTCCAGTCCTATTAACTAGTGCGTGTTCTTACACAATAGATATAGCCAACCATGATGTGAGCTCAGATGTTATATTAGTGAGGAACATACACACCACAAGAGAACCCAAGGAAAACCAGGTGAAATCTGAACTATATAGTGCAAGCTCAGCTGACATGTACTTGAAACTAGATTGCTCAGGAGAAATCTGAATTTATATGCATTCAAAAGAGAGCTTATAATAGCCGACTTGGCCAAATCTTATAGAGAAATAAAGTGACTATATCATGTACCTTCACAGATGGGTCCTTGCCCTGACCAGTTGCCGCTCTCCTCACAGGTGATAGTTGAGTCTCCTTCTACTCGCACGAACCCAACATCACACTGGTATGTCACAGTAATTCCAAATATGGTGGCAAGGATGGCTGATGCCGGACTGGCATTGTTTGGCGAGGGAGGATCCCCACAGTCAATGACTGCACACAAGTATATTCATACAAAATGAACTAAATGTAACATATATGATGAAACATTCACAATTTATATCTAGCTATGTATATACATATATATCAGGGTTCTATCCAGTGTGTGTGTGTGTGGGGGGGGCAGGGGGAAGCTTCCCTCAACTTCCCCCCCCCCCCCCCCCATTAGTGTAGCTTGTATGCAGTAACCTAGTCTACGTATTTGACTTCATGTTTATTAATTTGTGCACCCAAGAATGTTAAAAATTGAACTAGATTGCATCTCTGGCAATGTAAATCCAAAATTTTCTGGGGGAAGCCTCCAGACCTCCTACTCTGCTCAGTGCTAGTACACCCCACATCTTCACCCCCCCCCCCCCCCCCCCCCAAACCGAAAATCCTAGATAGAACCCTGTATATCTATATATAGTTTTACTACATGTAACTAAAGGGTCTTACTCTGACATGATGGTTCACTTCCAGACCATGACCCATCAGAACCACACGTTCTAGTCTGGTCTCCATTCAAAGTGAAGCCAATGTTACAGGAGTATGTGGCAGTTGATGCCTCTGTTACTCCTTCCAAATCTAGTTGGCCATTCTCTGGTTCCATCAGTGTTGGACAGGCTGCTAAAACTAAATGTACAGATAGAAATCAGTCAGGACATACATGTATATTACTAGGTTGAAAGAGTAGCTATATGTAAGTGATCTTTACCATCTCCTTCATCGCTTATGGTGATAGTCACACTGGATGGTCCAGTAATTTCATCAAGGTCATTCACAGGAACCATGACAACTGTGAATGTTTCATCATCTTCCATTACATTATCACCAATGATGGATATAGTCTGACAGACACTGCTGCCATGTGGTAGAGTGGGGTTGGAGGGAAATATAACAATCACCTCTGAAAGTGGCACATAGTCACTCTCATCTGATGAGAAAACGTGAACACAAATTCATTACCATCATATCAATAGCAATGAAACTTTCTCCCATACCCTCTTATCTTTCCCTCTTATCTAGCTTCTCTACCTCTTCCCTCTCCTTTAGCTATCTTCCCTTATCACAGCTCACCTGCACTACCTGTCACAGAAGTGAGTTGAAAGCGAAGTTCTCTTGCCACTATACCTGGCCTATCCTCTAGAGTGGTACACAAATCTGTCTGCCTCATTTCACCATCGTCTCCTTCAGATACTGTCATTGTTGTTTGCTGCCAAGCTACCTCCACACCTGGTTAACCATGTACAAATTGATTATTAGTTCCAAGCCAACAAAACCACAACAAGTCTCAATATAACATACCATAGAATATAACCCACCAAATTTAGTGTTCTATTATCACATTACGTTAGCAATGATACAGTATAACGCCACCCAAA